>CALYLW010001294.1:48149-54634 GCA_944989445.1 Ampullaceana balthica | reverse complement strand
GGCAGTGGCTATTGAGACGCTAACGTCTTAATAGCCCACAGGCTATTGAGACGCAAACAAAAAATAGGCCAATGAAAACTACGTATTTACTAATTACTGTTGGCGCATTTATTCTATTGATTGCGTTAAATTCCACAACTCGTTTTATTTTTAAAGAAAGAAAGAAATGCACGTAAAAAGGGTGTAGGGTGGGGTAAATTAATTATCAGCGTTAAAATTGTTTTATTTGTTTACACTCTAGGCCTAGGTCTCTACTAGGCAACTTCAATAATCCCATATTAGCATATTACCCGGAGTTCGTTTTTGTTTTGTTACAGTTAAGATGCAAGGCAGCATACGAGACTAACGCGAGGGACGGTGACATCAAATCGCGTTCTCCATATTCCGGTATATAAATAATATACACGTCATCACTATTAGTTTACTTGCCCCAACGGCTATGGAATGATTTTTTTTTAAAATTTTAATTTGCTTCGTTGTCGAGGCATTGTACGAGAGTGTTTGATGTGAACAATGGTCAAGGTCGCTGACTATTACTATTTATATTACGGGACAATCAGTTAGTTAAATGACAAGGCTTTATGAAGAAAAAAAAGTAATTTGACAATACGTATAGTATATAAATGAAAATAATTATAAACTTACCTATTCTCAAAACAAAGAATTTACACTACAAACACTAAATACTTTTTAACAAATTGAAGATCGCAATGATAGTAGCCTATGTGCTAAAAAATAGACAACAATGTAATTATAGTCTGTTTCTTATAAAGACAAAGAAAGCTATAAAAGCAAATGACCCCGTGACCTATCATCATTCTCTGGTCACCAGTTTATAGTCTGTTTCCCGCATCCAAAAAAGTGATCGGCGCGCGCCGCTTAGTGAAGTACCTATATTACGAGAGTCATTTGATAGACGTAGCAAAGATACCGGGCGATTAATCGGTCCTCAATTTCGAGTTCGGTCTTTTAGTGACCGTTTTCCTGCAAATGAAAGACATTTGACGTAAGATTACCATATTAATATCAAAACTGATATTTTCTTTAAAAAATGTAATTGTTATGTGTTGGAAAGGGAGTACGGCGAGTGTAGCTCAAACCCTATTGGAATGGGGGAAAAAGAGGGGGGGGGGACGTCGTGTGCGCCGCAAAATTCAATAATTCTGGCGATTTGACGATTTAAAAATAATATGGTATTTAAATAAATTTGATTTTATCATCACTGTTTACTCCGTAAGCTTTATAATTTTCTAATCAGACATCAATATTATAGTCTTATCAATATTATGGATTAATAAAATCAAAGTGAGTGAATTATTTCCAGTGGGTAAAATGAATTGCTTATATACATAAGTCATAACTCCTCGCGTTTGTAACAGCTTGTTGGCGCAATCAATAGAATAAATGCGCCAACCGTAAATACTTAGTTTTCATTGGCCTATTTTTTGTTTGCGTCTCAATAGCCTGTGGGCTATTAAGACGTTAGCGTCTCAATAGCCACTGCCGGATCTGCCTTCTTAATTATTCTAAGTATGCATACTAATTTTAAACACAACCAGAGAACATACTTTACTTTAGGGGAAGATTTAATTATGAAGATTTTGACAATATCTACATTTTAGTGATAGGGAGTTGTAAACAATTTGAAAATTTATTTCAACTTTTGTTACGTCCTGTCAGGCTAACTCAAAGCCTGTTTACATGTTATCAATTTACAACTTATTACAAGGGCAAGAGATTCAAGATTTCTAATCTATTTAATATCATTAGTGTGATCAAACTAAACTGTCATAGTAATAGTAACAATTAATAACCGGTAATCGTTATTGGCTTCAGAAACAGTCGGTAAAGTAAAGACAAGAGTTCAACAAGGAACCGCCCTAAGAACCCTGCCCCTACTCTTCCCAATTTACATAAATGATTTACTTAAAAGCATCTCATTAGGAACAAAGTAAGGTAGCCTATTTGCTGTTTATTGTATTGGGGGCCGTCAGTAAATGACGTCACGCGATTTTGGTCGATTTTTCAACCCCCCTCGTCACGCGTCGTTACAAAAACTTAGACCCCCCCCCCGCTCCAATATGACGTTACAAAGCTTTGCCCACCCGCCTATAAAAGCTGTATTTCTATTTGAAAAAGAACATTTTCAAATCACTATTATTTTTCATTTAAGTATGTATTTAGTGTAAGATTGCAATCCAATATCGTAACACGCTTGAAGACATGTAAAACGTCATAAATTAAATTGTAGGAAATCAAATATTTAAGTGGAACTTTTAATTAAATATGCGAATTTTGATGTGACATCACACTTCTCAAACAACCGCCTCGTCACAAATATGTGGACCCCTCCTCCCCCTAGGTGCATGACGTCCTTAATGGACAGCCCCTTGTCTGTAGAAAAAGTTAGAATAAGGTAGCGAACTCTTTAAAAAAATGAACTACGGTAAATGAATTACACAAAAAGGAAACAAAAAGACTGGATTATGCCTTTTCACTTTCACCCAGAAAACTGTGACTTATTTCAAAGACTGCTTATCAGTGACAGATTTAGCTATAGGGCAGGGGGGCAACTTGCCCCTCCCCCACGCTCCTGTTGTGTCTAAAATGGCGCCCCCTAAAGACGCCCTCGATGAACACTAAAAAAGGGTGTCACTGGATCAGAAAAAAAGATTGCTAAACACGAAACTTCTAATCAACACCAAACTGCAATACGACAATATTGGCTTGCTAAATATAGCATTTCAGATGATGAAACTGTAATATCTGGTTTGATCAGTAAAGAGCGTCGCCAAGTGGAAAAGAGTAGAGAAGTATTGAAACGGATGATAGACGTGACGTTGTTCTTTACAAAACAAGATATGCCATTCAGAGGATACAGACAACAATCTTGCTTTAGTGATGGTAGTGATGGTAGTGATGGTAGTTTTAGAAATACTTGACATTTTCGTGAATTGTTATCTTTATGAGCCAAATATGATTCCACTTTGGACAGTCAACTTAAGTTTGAAAAGAAAAATGAACTTTATTTAAGTCATGATGTGCAAAATGATTTAATTCAATCATCAATAATTCAATCTCGCATCTGAATTATCGGTGACAATTGATGATGAAATTAAGTCTGAAGAATTCTTTTCTTTTATTATTGAACAAAACAATGATATATCTAAAATTCCAGGTTTTGGCTGTCACTATTAGGCGTCATATTTTCCTCCTCAAGGAATCCATCCTCTCCCAGGACTGAAATGTCTTTTGCTACTCTTTTCGGTGTTTTTGTAACTATGTTTTTTTTACACGGCAGGGTTGTCGGCCTTGTGCACAACCACATGTTTGCCCCTCACAGCTCAATGGGTAGCTACCTTTCTTCGGGTTAGGTCCCTAGCCTTTGTGAATCCCTCCACTTCCTACAAGGCAGAATTTCTAAGTTTTTTTCGGCCCTTGAAGCTACATAATCGTAGTAGCTGTAGGATACATTCATTTTGTTTATCTAGCAACCTACTTGCCGGGTTGTCACAGTAAGATGCCAACAATGTTCCCTTTAAGCTGCGCGGTTGCGCGGACATCTGACTGACGCCACGCAGCAGTTTAGAACTACCGCGCAGTAAATTTGGTAAAAAAAATATTGCACACAAAATGTATACTCAGCAAATTTGCACACGCGTTTTTTCTCTTTGCACATGGACCAACGAACCTTAGAGAGAACATTGGATGCCAAATGAAATAAAAAATGAAATTGTCTTTAAAATACAGTGGCGTAGCTAGGGGGCGGGCGGTCGGGGCGGTCCGCCCCGGGCGGCACATGATTTGGGGGCGGCATTTGGGGGCATTTGAAAAGTACAGCCCTTTCGGACAACCACCCTTTTTCTTTTGAAAGAAGAAAACCCGGGTGAAAATAAAATATTCGTACTTCAAGTCGTAATTAACGGATTCTCAAGACATTTTTTTATTACATACTGTTTGTTATAACTAACGCATAACCGTTAAAATTTAAAATCGTTAAAAAATGTATCGACTTGTTTTGAAAATTAAGCGGTATACATCACAGATGACGCTTTTTATAAGAAAACAACACAAAGAACACATCACTGCTGGACCGAATATACTATTAATATCGCCGCGACAGTTATTGCGTGGATTTTCGACATGCACAGAGTGATGCGCGAAAAAGTACCTACATGGCATTGTGGTTCAAATATTGTGTTTAACTTTCAAGTAGTAATTGATATTGCTTTTTAAGTTTCAGAAAATTATTCTAAGGTATTTTATTAAAAATTAATTTCCATTAAAGTAGCACAAACAAAATGTGTGTGTTTCATTAAAATGCGTTTATTCACTAAATTTTTTAACGCATTTCTTATTAAAGTAATGTTTAGATAGTTTGAATCAGTCTATTTTAGTGAAAATTATTACTATTTTTCACAAGAAAGATTTATCGCGACTGTTGTTTTTACCCCAAATTCTGCATAATGGTGAAAATTGGTTAAGATCGTGGATTTTGTATTCACCATTGAAGAAAATTACATATTGTTTTTGCTGTCAACTGTTTGATGATTTTTTCCAATCAAATTTTAACACGGAAAATAGTTTTAACAAATAGTGGAAATTTAATCTCAAAATAAGACAACACAAGTTGAGACTACTGAATAAGTCAACATGAGTTGAGTCTACTGAATAAGTCAACACGAGTTGAGTCTACTGCAGATTCGATCATTTTCCCAATGGAAGGAATTAGAAATAAGAATTGGACATGGTGCAACTTTTGATAATCTACAACAACAGAATATTGATAAAGAAATAAGAAAAAAATGAAAGAAAATTCTAACAATACTTGATATAATTAGATTCTTAGCAAAACTAAATTTGGTGTTGAGAGGTCATCGTGGAAGTATTCATGAGGAAGACATCAATTCAATTGAAAATATAAGAAATTTTCTAGAGCTTTTGGACTTGTTGGCCAAGTACGACCCAGTATTATGTGAACATTTAGTACAAATTAAGATGGGTAATAAATATAGTGTCCCTATCTGTGGAAAATGATTCAAAATGAAGTCATAGACCTATTGAGAGGTGCAGCGAGAAAAAAAAGAATGGGCCAAATAAAGCAAGCTAAAATAATTTGCATGGTATTTGACAGCTCTGCAGCTATTTCCCACAAATATTAAACTAGTCAAATTAAAAGATACGTAGTTATTGCTGTTGGCGAAGTTAAAGTTGTAGAATCGTTTATTTACTTTGTAGAAAATAAAGGAAACGCTAAGTTAGAAGGGAAAAACATGTGAGTGGGGAAAATTCACAAGACGTGATCTTTAGAACATGAAGTACAACGAGAAATGTTTTAATCCATGGATCGAATTATAAAGGAATTAAAATAACTCTTTGATTAGTTGTATGTCCATGTAAGAAAATATTCGTGTATAATCCCATGTAACCAACTAAGTGAAGAAATTGAATGTCAAATAAATCATTTTATTGACATTGATAAAGAACAGTTCCATAATGAAAGAAAAATGATCCAGGTTTTGTGGCTGTACCTATACTACAAAAAGAGGCATAGCGCTGAAAAAATGGAGGAAAAGGCCCGCTTGTCGTATTAGTTTATAAATAAAGCTTTAATATATATTTTTCATTGCACAATTTGTTTGTGTATTTTGTATTCTAAGAATTTTTATAACAATTATTGTTATCAGTGTCGCTAGTTGTGAAAGAAAGTGCTCTGCTGACCTGGAGAGGGATGGGCGCCGCCAGGTCTATCAAGTCCGAGAATGTTCTAATGGAAACATTATAACCCCCTACGACTACGAGGTTATAACGACCACTAGGTTATGGGACTAAAAAAAATATATATATTTAAAAAAAAAGTTGTGAAAGGAGCTTCTCCAAACTGAAGTTGATAAAAATTATCTTCGTTCCATAATGAGTGCATGATTTAAGACAGGGGTTAGGAAACCATGGGTCGCGAGCCAGATGTGGCTCTATTGATGGATGCATCTGGCTCTCAGACAAATGTTCGACTATTCTTTAAAAAAAACACGTTTATTCAGATTCCTTTGAATTGCATAAACAATAAACAGCATAACAATGATATAAAAAAGAATTAAGAGACATAATTATGGTAGCCTACTTTTAGTGTTGAAATTACACACAATGCACACATTTACTTGAATTTTTAGTTTTAAAAATAATGTATGGCTCTCTTAGACAAAAAGATTTCCGACCCTTGATTTAAGACTACAAAATCTTGCAATATTGTCCATAGAACAAAATATAACAAATTATTTAAATTTTGATAGCATAATACACGATTTTTCTACTATGAAAGTTAGGAAAATAAATGTATAAATAATATGTTTACATACTAATGTACGCAATTTGTTTGTAAAAATATAATTAAATCATTTATTTATAAATACAAAATAAAAGCATACTAATTGGTAATTTAATTTGTTTGGAGTAAATTTGGAATACGTTTGTCTCATGTGCAACCT
>CALYLW010001294.1:3149-43149 GCA_944989445.1 Ampullaceana balthica | reverse complement strand
TGTATGTATGTATGTATGTATGTATGTATGTATGTATGTATGTATGTATGTATGTATGTATGTATGTATGTATGTATGTATGTATGTATGTATGTATGCATGTCTGTTATAGCTGACTAAACCATTCATCCGATCGCCATGAAACTTTTGGAGACTTTTGAGTACGCTCCAGGGATGGAAATAGGCTACTT
Source organism: Ampullaceana balthica (assembly GCA_944989445.1). Lineage (NCBI taxonomy): Eukaryota > Metazoa > Mollusca > Gastropoda > Lymnaeidae > Ampullaceana > Ampullaceana balthica. Next base: position 42,958 of record CALYLW010001294.1, on the reverse strand, counting down.
TTTTTCAAAGTTTAACACTCATGGGGCGCCGGGGGCCCATAATGAGAATTCTTTCTTATATGAGCTATATAAAAATTAGTTTAGGGCTTAGCTGCTTGGAAAATGAATGGATCTTGACCAAACTTGGTAAATAACAACTTGATAGCCTATATTAAAGTATCATATGGCATTGAACTCCTAATGTCCGTTCCTTCGGGGCCGGGGGCCCAAAATCTTTATTTTTGTAAGCGTTAAATACTTTATTCCCGTTAGCTGACTATACCATTCATTCGGTCGTCATGAAACTTTTGGAGACTTTTGAGTACGCTCCGAGGATGGAAATAGGCTACTTTTTTTCAAAATTTAACACTCATGGGGCGCCGGGGGCCCATAATGAGAATTTGTTTCTAATATGAACTATATAAAAATTAGTTTAGGGCTTAGCTGCTTGGAAAATGAATGGATCTTGACCATCTTGGTACATAACAACTTGATAGCCAACATTAAAATAACAAAGGGCACTGCACTTCTAATTTTAAATTGTTCAGGGCCGGGGGCCCCAAATGTATTTTTTCGTATGTGTTTGAGATATTATTTCCCATTCTATTTTAACGATCTTAAGAAATATATAAATGATGAGACTGAATTAAAATGAACAGCATTTTGAAATGTACATCTTACATCGAATGGGCCGGGGGCCCCAAATGTCTTTTTTTGTGTTTACTCTAAGATAGTATTTCCCACTCAGTTTTTAACGATCTTGAGAAAGATATCCATGATTAAAATGAATTTAAATGAACATGTTTTCAAAATGTACATCTTGAATTGAACGGGCCTGGGAGCCCCTTAATGTAGTTTTCCTTATATCTACATATATATAAAAATTAGTTTAGGTGTTAGATAATGAGAAAATAAATGGATTTTGACCAAACGCGGTATTTAAAAACTTAAAAGCCTATATTAAATTTCGATAGGGCACTGATCTCATAATGTACATTTCATCGGGGCTAGGGGCCCTAAATGTGTTTTTACTAAATTTTTAATATTGTATTCCCCATTCAATTTTACACGATATTGAGAAATATAGATACATATATTTATATTTTTGTTATGAAATTGATTGAAATGAACAGATTTTCGAACTTCATATTTTAAACTGATGGGCCTGGTGACCCTTAATGTAATTTATTTTTTATCTATATATATTCCTTTTTACTGACATCGTTGCAACGCACGACGGGTCTGCTAGTTTTAAATAAAAAGCTACCGTCCTATCAAAACTCATAATATAAAGTATTTCATTATATTATATAAATGTAAATAAAACATCTTTCGTGTTTGAGAAAAGAAAGTTTAACTTTCCTGATAATGTTTTAAACATCAATAGAATGTCTACATTCATTAATTGGTTTATAACAGTATATCCATATAATTAAAGGAGTATATACTAATGCCTATCTTCATTAATTGCTGTATAACAGTATATCCATATCATTAAAGGTGTATATACTAATGCATATATTCATTAATTGGTTTTATAACAGTATATCCATATAATTAGAGGAGTATATACTGATCTATGGTAAAGGTTGGGGGGGGGTCGTTTCACTTAGCCAGTTTTACTAACGTGTTATATTCTCAAGTTTCGCTTTTGGGGGATGGGGGGCGTGGTGTATCTTTTAATTAGAGTCTCATGGTCAATTTGATTTTCATTGCACATAAAATGAATAACTTCTCTTTAATTTACTATAACCATTTAAGACCAAGGCCCCATGGCAAGTTTTAAGTTAAAGTAATTTTTTTAAAAATGTCACTGAAGGTTAAGTGAAGGTTTTAGGTGACCTATATATAATGCTAGTTCTCATTGTTACAGCTAGGTTACTGAAAGTGAAAAAAAACAATTAAATGTAGATTATGATATTGATCAAATTTGAGATGTATAAAATCCTACATCATATATAAGCTATGGTCACATGGAACCGAAAAACCATGCAAGAAAGTTTTTCATGTGTGTTTAGAAACAAAACATTCCATTTTAATTACATTAGAGAAAGTTGAACACAATAAAAACATTATATTTGTCATTGAAGGATGAAAGAGGAAAGTTGTTGTCTTCAGTCTGAAAATAAATAATGACGTAGTCAAGAGGTTAAAATCCATGGACAAACGTCTAAATTTCCCTTACATAATTAAGCTAAAATACTTGATCTTTGAAATAGTGTAAGGTAACAGTGTAAGGTAACAGTGTAAGGATAACAGTGTAAGGTAACAGTGTAAGGTAACAGTGTAAGGTAACAGTGTAAGGTAACAGTGTAAGGTAACAGTGTAAGGATAACAGTGTAAGGTAAAAGTGTAAGGTAACAGTGTAAGGTAACAGTGTAAGGTAACAGTGTAAGGTAACACTGTAATGTAACAGTGTAATGTAACAGTGTAAGGTAACAGTGTAAGGTAACAGTGTAAGGTAACAGTGTAAGGTAACAGTGTAAGGTAACAGTGTAAGGTAACAGTGTAAGGTAACAGTGTAAGGTAACAGTGTAATGTAACAGTGTAATGTAACAGTGTAAGGTAACAGTGTAAGGTAACAGTGTAAGGTAAAAGTGTAAGGTAACAGTGTAAGGTAAGAGTGTAAGGTAACAGTGTAAGGTAACAGTGTAAGGTAACAGTGTAAGGTAACATAGTATGGTAAAAGTGTAGGGTAACAGTGTAAGGTAACAGTGTAAGCTAACAGTGTAAGGTAACAGTGTAAGGTAACACTGTAATGTAAAAGTGTAATGTAATAGTGTAAGGTAACAGTGTAAGGTAACAGTGTAAGGTAACAGTGTAAGGTAACAGTGTAAGGTAAGAGTGTAAAGTAACAGTGTAAGGTAACAGTGTAAGGTAACAGTGTAAGAATTAATTAATAGTTGTTTCATTAATTGTTAAAATAAATTTTGAAGATATTTCTTTTTCATGCAGTCTTGAAGGCCTTAGTAGTTTATGTTTGCATCTTTCTTTAATTTGTGTGTGTGTTTGTTTCTGTGTGTCTGTGTGTGTGTGTGAATGTGTGTGTGTATGTGTGTGCTTGTTTATGAGTGTGTGTATATATGTGTGTGTGAGTGTATGTGTGTGTGTGTGCGCGTGTGACCGAGTGTCCATTTTTAAAATAGTTAGACAATAAAAGGAATAATCAGAATTCGAATAAGTTTATTATTTTCATCATGACAGTATTAATTTTATAGAACATACATACAAAACAAATACATTTTAAACATATAGTTGATTGTGTATTATGTTTGGCCAGTAAAGAACAATGAAACCATTGTTATTAAAGAAATGTGTATTTTCATATTTGATGTGCATACAAAATTTCAGCAGTCGCCGCACCATAAAGCATTGGTACTCATTTAATTAACATGACGTTGTACTTGAGAGATCATGGTTGGCAAGACTAATACGAAGATTGTATTTCTTTTTTAAATAAAATACATATTTTAATTGTTATTTTAATAGACATAGTATCATTTACTTGTGTTAGTTAGATGTTTTTTGAATGAAACTTAAAAATCAACATAACTTTTTTTTTAAAAAAGGTAAATTAAAATGTTTTTACATTTGGATTAAAAAAAAACAACGCAAACCATAAAATCAATTTACTAACTGTTGTTATGGGTTATTCTAATTAATTGATCGAATACAATTTCTGTAATACAGTATTGTTTGTTTATCCAAGTGCCACGCCACTTGTCTTCGATTCCTATAAGTAGGAATACAATGCTAATGAAACACATAGAGTTTCCTACCCATTGTACATTGTCTGCATGAGGTCTAATGATAATATTGCAATTTTATAAAGTACCTTGTTATTGGTTCGTTATTAATACAAAAATAATCTATATATATCAAAATAAAAGTAAATATGTATGTTTGTCCTTTATAGCTGACTAAACCATTCATACGATCACCATGAAACTTAAGGACATTGTTGAGTATGCTTCCGGAATGTTTTTTTTTCCTTCTAATTTTGAACATTGACACTCATGGGGAGCCTGGGGCCCAATATCTTTCTTATATGAGCTATAAAAAAATTAGTTTAAGCGTTAGCTACTTGGAAAATGAATGGATCTTGACCAAACTTACTACATACAAACGTGATAGCCTATATTAAAGTACAATGGGGCATTGGACTCCTAATGTCCAGTCCTTCGGCGCCATGGGCCAATACACTTTTTTTTCCGCAAGCATTAAAGACTTTATTCCCATTATGATTTTACACGTTCTTGAAAAATATTGACACTATATATCTATCATGTTACAGATTTAAGTAAGCAGATATTTTAAAGTTAATTTCTTGTAGCGATTTGGCCCAAGTGACTCTTAATGTCATTTGTGCTTATATAAGGTATATAAAAATAATTTAAGCGTTAAAAACAGGGTAAAATTGGTTTATCTTGACCAAACTTGATAGTCAATATTAAAATACTATAATAACTTGATTGTCAATATTAAAATACTATAAAGTAAAGCTTAATAAGTATATATATATATACCTAAGATTTTTTTTAAAAAAATACAATTTGGATCCCATACCACTAATGACACGTAATTGTAACAGAAAGTTTGCCAGTTTCCTTTGTGAAAGTGTACCCAAAGATTTCCATACGATGAAAGTTGTGTTAATGTTTAAAGGACTATCAGAGATACATTCATTTTTAACACTATATTTATACCGACGACACTATGTAAATAAAGGACTATCAGAGATACATTGATTATTAACAATATATTTATACCGACGACACTATGGAAATTAAACATTATCTTATCGATGGCCTTGAATTTCATTTCTTCGGAAATCGTTCGAACTGTTATGTTAGTTAGTATAATATAAAACAATTGTTTTTTTTAAATGTATATTTTAACAATAAAGATATTAGAGACTGTAGACTCTTTGTAAATGCCGCGTTAATAAAAGCGAGAGTGTAGAGTAGACAGTGAACATTTTATAACATCTGTTGTCAATGACATTGAGAGCAGAAACGGTAGATTTTTATAACGACTGTGTTAATGGCAAGTTTATACTCCTCTCAATATCCAAATTAAGTGATGTGTTTATACTCATCTCAATATCCAAATTAAGTGATGTGTTTATACTCATCTCAATATCCAAATTAAGTGATGTGTTTATACTCATCTCAATATCCAAATTAAGTGATGTGTTTATACTCATCTCAATATCCAAATTAAGTGATGTGTTTATACTCATCTCAATATCCAAATTAAGTGATATGTTTATACTCATCTCAATATCCAAATTAAGTGATGCGTTTATACTCATCTCAATATCCAAATTAAGTGATGCGTTTTATACTCATCTCAATATCCAAATTAAGTGATGCGTTTATACTCATCTCAATATCCAAATTAAGTGATGCGTTTATACTCATCTCAATATCCAAATTAAGTGATGCGTTTATACTCATCTCAATATCCAAATTAAGTGATGTGTTTATACTCATCTCAATATTCAAATTAAGTGATGTGTTTATAGTTTATACTCACCTCAATATCCAATTTAAGGGATGTGTTTATACTCATCGCAATATCCCAATTAAGTGATGTGTTTATACTCATCTCAATATCCCAATTAAATGATGTGTTTATACTCATCTCAATATAAAAATTAAGTGATGCGTTTATACTCATCTAAAAAAACAAAGTAATGTTATTTTTATCGTACTTACCCGTAGCAAAGCAGAAAAAAAAATCAAATATTACTAATAACATGAAGGATTTAAACACATATAGCAATAATAATAATATTAATAAGTTGATAATTAACTTCACATCCCTTTATATAACAATAGTAACTGTCATCATTGTCATAGCATTCAATGTAAAACATTCATAAATCCAACATTTAATAACATTATGATGCACATGAACAACGTTTATCATTTAAACAAACATTTGTTGTTACGTACATTTCCAAGAGTTTTGTTTTTAATGACGTCATGTAGGATTTCGTAGTCTTGTATGCTGCTTTATTTAGTTTGTGGTGTGTGTGTGTGTGTGGTGTGTGTGTGTGTGTGTGTTTAGAATCGTTAGAAAATGACAACGAAGTAAGCAGAATTCGAAAAGTATATTATTTTCTTCATAACAGTAATATAAATATAGTACATATCGTTATATAAAATACAAATTCACGTTTAACCAAATAGATGATGAAAAGTACACAATGTTTTGTTGGTAAAGAGCAATGAAAACATTCGTATTAAAGAAATTTGCATCGCAATATTTGATGTGCAATAAAAGTCTAATAGTCGTGGCACCAAAGAGCACTAGAACTGATTTATTTAATGTAACCTTGTACTTGTGAAATCGTGGCTGGCAAGACAAATGAGCAGATTTTTTTTCTTACTTTAAAAAATTGAAATAAAAATTTATTATAATTCGTATAGACATACTAGTAAATGTATTTACTTTTATTACCCAAATGCTTCTATGTATATAACTTACAAAAAACAAATATAAATGATCATTTTAAATGAATATAGATTTTATTTCATTTTTTATTTAAAACTACGAAAACCGTAAATTTAATTTAATTACTGTTACATACGTGCCTCTCTCTCTTTTCCTTAGTAGTATCATTCATATGATAGGGTACCTACTGTCTTATGTCCACTTAAGTGGCACGCCACTTTACTTCGATCTCTATCAGTAGGGATACAATTTAATTTAATTTAATCGCACATATTTTCCCACTCCTGCTATCTCCTAATTTCAACTAAAACAAAGTCATGTCTCTAATTTATGTGATATTACTATTTCAGAGTATTTATAAAATAAAGAATGTAAGGGTTGACATTTTTTTTTCAATATTAACCTTGTCTTTGTTGCTCACATGACACATACTTCATTGGCTCAATAGTGTCTAGAGAAAATTAGTATCGCGCCTTTAGCGTTGAGCTATACGGGGAATCAATCTTGTCGCGTAGATCAATTAAGTGTAACTTTCATTGTTGAATCGACACTAAGTGTAGACCGTGAACATTTTATAACATCTGTGTAATTAAAATAATGTGGTGACTGAAGACATTATTATTTTATAACATCCGTTTTAATTAACATGGGGCATAGAGAATGTAGACATTTTATAACACCCGTTTTAATAACACGGAGAGCAGAGAATGTACTAGAGAATCATGAAATTAGCAGAAAGTATGTCGGGAGCAACGGAAACCCCTCTTCCTAGATTTAACGAAGGCATTTGACCTGGTCAGCTTCAAGGGTGCTGCTACGTATACTGGAAAAAATAGGATATCCGCCGCGGCTTCTCTCCATCATCGAGTCCTTCCACACCAATATGCACAGCACAGTGCTTTTCGATGGTGCCACCTCAGAACTCTTCCCAGTTTGTAGAGGAGTAAAACAGGGCTTTGTACTGGCTCCAACACTCATTGGTATCTTTTTCTCGATGCTATTGCGACATGCTTTCGAGGTCTGCTCCGAGGGTGTGAACATTCATACCAGGACGGATGGAAACCTATATAATATCAGCCGGCTCCATGCGAAGAGCAAATTGAAAATGTATTAATCAGAGAATTGCTCTTTCGCGGATGACGCAGCCCTTATCTCACATACAGAAGCAGGTCTCCAACAGCTGGTCAATAAGTTGTCTGAGGCATGCAATGATTTTGGTTTAACGATTAGCCTCAAAAAGACCAACACTATGAGAGAAGGCACTGACCGCCATCCAGCAATCTCCATTGAGGGAAACACCTTGGACTGTGTCGTCGATGATTTCACCTACCTTGGCAGTAACATCACAAGCATACTCTCCCTGGATAAGGAAATAGGAACCAGAATCGAAAGGCCGCATCATTAATGGCTAGGCTGAATCACAGAGTGTGGAACAATGCGCAGCGCAAAGGTAGGACGAAAATCACTGAGAACCACGCCTGCGTGCTCAGCACACTCCTCTATGGCAGTGAGTGCTCGACGACCTATGCCAAGCAAACAATGCAGCTCAACAGCTTCCACTTACGATGCTTGCATAGGATTCTACACATCAAGTGGCAGGACAAGATCACCAATGTCAAGGTACTCAGAAGAAGCCATATGCTGGGTATGCACTCAATTCTGAGTGAGAGGCGCCTGCAGTGGTTATGTCATGTCCGCAGGATGAGCTCGGAGCGCATTCCTAGAGCTTTGCTTTACGGTGAGCTGGCAACCTGTAAGAGAAAAAGAGGTCGCCCCTGCTTGTGCTTCAAGGACGTCTGCAAGAAAGACTTGTCACTGGCGCATATAGACCAAAACATGTGGGAGACCATTGCCGAGGAGTACACCTCCTGGCGGGCAAAAGTGCGTGAGGGCATTCAAGTCGCGGGAGCATCCCTCATAGCTTTGAGTGAAGAGAGAAGGGCCAGGAGAAAGGCAGGGGGGGGGGCAGAGGAGCAGGAGTACACGCCATCGTCCCCATGAGGACGGACGGACGGACGGTTGCCATGTAGTTACATTATTTGAGCAAAGACAATTTTAATATATTTTTATTTTACTCTGAAGGGACGAGTTTTATGAAATACATACAATCTATAAATAGCTTGAACTATGAACAAGAAAATGTTCTCACTACGCTCAGTGTATAACTAGGTTAGGAGAAAGCTCGCATTTTATTTACATTGCATCCCTAATAGTAGGGATCGAAGTAAAGTGGCTTTTTTTTGTATCTATAAATTTTTAATAATAATAGCAGCAATCAGTGAAAAAAGCTTGTTGAAATTTTGACTAAGACTTTATCTGGGGTAGGAGAATCCTAAAAATTCATTGACATTGTATCCCTTTATTTAGGGATCGAGATTAAGTGACATAACACTTAAATAAAATAGACTGGTTTTCTATTCTTTTTTATTGTTTTTTTATTATTTTTTTTTAATTTTTTTTTATTATTTTAAATTACATACATATTTTATATGAATTGACAAATAAAATAAAATACAAATATTTGATTATAACAAATAAAATGTACATTATATATTATTTCTTAAACGTAAAAACCTTAATTATCTTCTGTTATGTTTAATATCATGTTTTGAATTGTTTGTCTAAACATGTGTTCTAATGTTATGTTTGTGTAACTGTGGTTATGGAAAAAAGCCTTAAGTCTGTGATGCCATATGTGTTTTCTGTACTTTGAAAGTATTTTTAAGCTTATTGTTTGTTGTTTCTTGTTTATAGAGTCTGGTATTATGTTTAGTGTTATTGCTTTGTCTATATCTACCTTGTGTATTGTGCCTGCTTGTATGAATTGTTGGAGTGTGTTTTTAGTTTGTAAAATTGTATTGCATGTGAGATATAAATGTTGTTCAGTCTCATCAGCTCCTGACCTACAGAGTGGACAGCCTATTCTTGCCCCTCTGTCTTTATAATTTCTTGATGAGACTGGTGTTGTATTGTAAATTAGTCTGTATGTTATTTCTTTTTCTTTATTTGGTATTTCTTTGATATGTGTATTTTTAAAAGTTTCCTCAGTGTTTGTAATTCCATAAACTTGTGTCCATTTAATTCTATTGTTCAGAGGTGTTGCTTGTCTTTTTATTAAATGTGTATATATTTCTTTGGTTGTTTTGTGTAATACTTCTTCATTACCTTTTATTGCTTTGATGCATGCTGTATGAAATTGTGATTGATTTCTACCCATGTAATGTGCAGTGCTGTTATCAATTGCTATTAAATGTCCTATTCTGATTCCTAAGTAATAATGTGTGAATGTATTTTCTGATCTTTTTTTAATGGCTTGTCCTATAAATTTTATTCTGAGTGCTTGTATTTTTGTTTGTATGTCTTGCAAGTTTATTCCTCCATTTAGCTTAGATTGTATTAGTGTTGTATGTTTGATATTGTGTATTGTTCCTTGGAATATGTATTTAGTTATGTGTGAGTTAATTTCTTTTAATATTATTGGTGGCGGTTCCCATATTGTTCCTGTATATATTGTTTTGGGGATGACATATGTGTTTATAATTGTGCTCCTTCCAAAAATTGTCTGTGCTGTGTATTTGTTTCTGTCAATAATGTGTTTAATTGATAGTTCAATATTCCTCCATATTTCAATGTTTGTCTGGGTTTGATTATTGGAATAAAAGATCCCATAAATTCTAAGACTCTCCTTCCTAATTATGCCTAAGGGGAAATCTAGTCTATCTTGCCACTTACCTATCCCCATAATTTCAGATTTGTTTACATTAATCTTGGACCCACTACCTTTTCCAAAATCTTGAAAAATTGAAATTATTTTGTGAATTGACCTATCATTTGTGGGGAAAAATACCGTGTCATCTGCATAAGCAATCACTTTAATATCTCTGGCTCCAGGAATCCCTATTCCTGTAATGTTTTTCTCCATTCTGATTTTCTCTAGCAGTGGTTCAAAGGATAGAATATATAGATAAGGGGATAAAGGACACCCTTGTCTAACTGATCTTTTAATTGCAATGTTTTTTGAAATTATATTATTTATTATCAGATTGCTGATAGGCGTTCTGTATAGAATTTTAACCCAATTACAAAAATACTCCCCTAATTTATTGTGTTGTAATATCTTGTGAAGGTATGCATGGTCTACCCTGTCAAAGGCTTTTTCCTGGTCTAGTGATAATATGCATGTTTGAATTTGTTTTTCACTTGTATATTGAATAATGTCTCTGATTAAATGATTGTGGTTGTTGATGTCCCTGCCTTTAATGCTGCATTGTTGATTGACATGAATGAGAGTATTTAAATGTGGTTTTAGTTTATTGGCTAATGTTTTAGTAAGAATTTTATAATCTGTGTTGAGTAATGATATGGGCCTGTAATTTTTAAGTTGTGTTTTGTCTGTGTCTTTCTTTGGTAGAAGTGTGATGTATGAAGTGTTCATTGAATTTGGTAGCTCCATGTTGTTGTAAGCTTCTTCTAAAGTTGCATGTAATATTGGGCCCAGTGTTGTAAAAAAGAAGTTGTAAAACTCTGTTGTTAGTCCATCTGGTCCAGGTGTTTTGTTTTTATTCATGTTGTGTAGTGTCACTTTCATGTCCTGTAGAGTAAATGGTTTGTTCATTTCCTTGGTTTGATCATCCTGCAGTGCTTTTGTAATTTTCTGTGTACTGAACCTGTATATTTGCATCAGTTTGTTCAGTTGCAAAAAGTTGTGTATAGTATTTTTCAAAAGTTTTTACAATCTCTTTGTTGTCAGTTTGTGTTGTTCCTTCTGTGTCTATTATTTGTCTTATCTGTCTGCTTTTTTGTATGTTTTGTTCTATTGTTAAGAAATGCTTAGTAGGTGCTTCTGTGTAGTTTGTGGGTAATCTACTTCTAATTTGGGCACCATTGTATTTATGCTGTTGAATTGTTTCTAATTCTTCCTCTAATTCTTGTATGGCATGATTTGTTGGGTCGTTGTAGTTTTCTATTGATATTAGTACTTTTAGTTCCTCTTCTCGTTTTCGGATTTGACTGTGTAGCTGAGTTGCAATAATTTGTGTGATGTGTTTAATTGTAGATTTTAAAAGTTCCCAGTGTAGGCCTAAATTTGTAGTTGGTAGTATGCTGTATTGTTGAATTATTTTATTAATGATGTCTGTGTAGTGGTTGTTTTCTAAAAGTGCATTGTTAAATTTCCAATGAGGGGATTTTTTAATGATATTGATCTTTGTAGTATTGATTGTAATTTTTACCCCTTTGTGATCTGTAAAGTTTAATGTTTCTTTAACATGTTTTGCTTCATTAATTGTGTCTGATTTTGGAATGTAAAATCTATCTAATCTTGACTGAGTATTGAAAATATTATTCTTAAATGTTGTTTCTTTTCCTTCTTTATGAAGTGTTCTGTATGCGTCCACTAATGTATATGTATTTGTTATGTATTGTAACACTTCTATCCCCGTTGTTACTTCTACTATTTTTCCTTTCCTATTGGGGTTGGTTGTATCTAGAGGGCTTGTGATATAATTAAAATCTCCTCTTAAAATAATCTTTCCTCTCTTAAATAAATATTTCAAATTTTGAACTAGTGTATTGTAAAACAAAGGTTTTTCTTTGTGCTTTGCTGGAGCGTATATATTTACAAGTGTGTAATTATCATTCTTGTCTGTAATATTAAGCGTGACCATTCTTCCTTCGTTATCCCTGTCTTTATGTGTTATTTCCCATCTATCAGATGTCTGTACTATTCCCACTCCTTTAAATCTACCAAAGCTAAAGTAACTGTTTTTCATTCCTAAGGCCTTAGTATACATATGGGCATCGTGTTCTGTGGTTATATTTGTCTCCTGTAAAAAAATAAAATCAATGTTGTGTTTTTTTACTAGGCTAATTATGTGATGCTCCTTTTTGTTACAAGTCTTAACATTGAAGGAAAAAAGTGTAAGCTGTGTAGTCTCTGTATCTGATGTGACTGTGTTTCCGGACCCCTTATGAGTTCAAATGATTTTATTTGGTTTGAGCGAGGTGCACTTGATCTTATTTTCATCTCGTTTTCTATTGTATGAGGGACGTAGTTGTCCATGATATTATTAGTTGAAAATATTTTTAAATTTTAACAATCAATGTCTAAATATTTATTGACTTTCGTCCGTTGACTCGTCCTGGGGTAACCAGTCATACTTAAAATATTTTGTCTCATCCTCCTCAGAGTCGTCATCATACTGTCTTTTATTTGCGCTCCACGTCTTCTGTTGTGGTTCACACGTAAGGGGAGGGCACCCCTTGAAACAACGTCGGCATATGACAGTTTCGTTGGGGAATTTCCTTTTGATTGAACCACTGTTGATTCGGGTTCTATCCTCTTGTTATTCTTTTTATTACGTTGTATCTGCCAGCCGTCTTCCATTTCAGTCGACATATGTATGGCACTGATGGCCTCTTCCAGAACTTTTGTGGGCTCCGGCAAAGACCCTGTCGCTGAACCTCCACAAACCTCACAAACAGGGACATGTACAATTGTAGGTTACCTCACAAACAGCGACATGTACAATTGTAGGTTACCTCACAAACAGCGACATGTACAATTGTAGGTTACCTCACAAACAGTGACATGTACAATTGTAGGTTACCTCACAAACAGCGGCATGTACAATTGTAGGTTACCTCACAAACAGCGACATGTACAATTGTAGGTTACCTCACAAACAGCGACATGTACAATTGTAGGTTACCTCACAAACAGCGACATGTACAATTGTAGGTTACCTCACAAACAGTGACATGTACAATTGTAGGTTACCTCACAAACAGCGGCATGTACAATTGTAGGTTATCTCACAAACAGCGACATGTACAATTGTAGGTTACCTCACAAACAGCGACATGTACAATTGTAGGCTACCTCACAAACAGCGACATGTACAATTGTAGGTTACCTCACAAACAGCGACATGTACAATTGTAGGTTACCTCACAAACAGTGACATGTACATTTGTAGGTTACCTCACAAACAGCGGCATGTACAATTGTAGGTTATCTCACAAACAGCGACATGTACAATTGTAGGTTACCTCACAAACAGCGACATGTACAATTGTAGGTTACCTCACAAACAGTGACATGTACAAGTGTAGATTACCTCATAAACAGCGACATGTACAATTGTAGGTTACCTCACAAACAGTGACATGTACAAGTGTAGATTACCTCATAAACAGCGACATGTACAATTGTAGGTTACCTCACAAACAGCGGCATGTACAATTGTAGGTTACCTCACAAACAGCGACATGTACAATTGTAGGTTACCTCACAAACAGCGACATGTACAATTGTAGGTTACCTCACAAACAGTGACATGTACAAGTGTAGATTACCTCATAAACAGCGACATGTACAATTGTAGGTTACCTCACAAACAGCGACGTGTACAATTGTAGGTTACCTCACAAACAGTGACATGTACAATTGTAGTTTACCTCACATACAGGGACATGTACAATTATAGGTTACCTCACGCACAGGGACATGTACAATTGTAGGTTACCTCACAACAGCCACGTGTACAATTTTAGGTTCCCTCACAAACAGTGACATGTACAATTGTAGGTTACCTCACAAACAAGGATATGTACAATTTTAGGTTACCTCACAAACAGCGACATGTACAATTGTAGGTTACCTCACAAACAGGAATATGTACAATTTTAGGTTACCTCACAAACAGTGACATGTACAATTGTAGGTAACCTCACAAACAGCGGCATGTACAATTGTAGGTTACCTCACAAACAGCGACATGTACAATTGTAGGTTACCTCAAAAACAGCGGCATGTACAATTGTAGGTTACCTCACAAACAGCGGCATGTACAATTGTAGGTTACCTCACAAACAGGGACATGTAAAATTGTAGGTTACCTCACAAACAGCGGCATGTGCAATTGTAGGTTACCTCACAAACAGGGACATTTACAATTGTAGGTTACCTCACAAACAGCGGCATGTACAATTGTAGGTTACCTCACAAACAGCGGCATGTACAATTGTACATTACCTAGCAAACAGCGATATGTACAATTGTAGGTTACCTCACAAACAGCGGCATGTACAATTGTAGGTTACCTCACAAACAGCGGCATGTACAATTGTAGGTTACCTCACAAACAGCGACATGTACAATTGTAGGTTACCTCACAAACAGCGGCATGTACAATTGTAGGTTACCTCACAAACAGCGGCATGTACATTTGTAGGTTACCTCACAAACAGCGACATGTACAATTGTAGGTTACCTCACAAACAGGAATATGTACAATTTTAGGTTACCTCACAAACAGTGACATGTACAATTGTAGGTTACCTCACAAACAGCGGCATGTACAATTGTAGGTTACCTCACAAACAGCGACATGTACAATTGTAGGTTACCTCAAAAACAGCGGCATGTACAATTGTAGGTTACCTCACAAACAACGGCATGTGCAATTGTAGGTTACCTCACAAACAGGGACATGTACAATTGTAGGTTATCTCACAAACAGGGACATGTACAATTGTAGGTTACCTCACAAACAGCGGCATGTACAATTGTAGGTTACCTCACAAACAAGAACATGTACAATTGTAGGTTACCTCACAAACAGCGACATGTACAATTGTAGGTTACCTCACAAACAGCGACATGTACAATTGTAGGTTACCTCACAAACAGCGGCATGTACAATTAAAGATTACCTAACAAACAGCGATATGTACAATTGTAGGTTACCTCACAAACAGCGGCATGTACAATTGTAGGTTACTTCACAAACAGCGGCATGTACAATTGTAGGTTACCTCACAAACAGCGACATGTACAATTGTAGGTTACCTCACAAACAGCGACATGTACAATTGTAGGTTACCTCACAAACAGCGGCATGTACATTTGTAGGTTACCTCACAAACAGCGACATGTACAATTGTAGGTGACCTCACAAACAGCGGCATGTACAATTGTAGGTTACCTCACAAACAGCGGCATGTACAATTAAAGATTACCTAACAAACAGCGATATGTACAATTGTAGGTTACCTCACAAACAGCGGCATGTACAATTGTAGGTTACTTCACAAACAGCGGCATGTACAATTGTAGGTTACCTCACAAACGGCGACATGTACAATTGTAGGTTACCTCACAAACAGCGACATGTACAATTGTAGGTTACCTCACAAACAGCGGCATGTACATTTGTAGGTTACCTCACAAACAGCGACATGTACAATTGTAGGTTACCTCACAAACAGCGGCATGTACAATTGTAGGTTACCTCACAAACAGCGGCATGTACAATTGTAGGTTACCTCACAAACAGCGACATGTACATTTGTAGGTTACCTCACAAACAGCGACATGTACAATTGTAGGTTACCTCACAAACAGCGGCATGTACATTTGTAGGTTACCTCACAAACAGCGACATGTACAATTGTAGGTTACCTCACAAACAGTGACCTGTACAATTAACTTACATCCCTTTACATAACAATAGTAACTGTCATAAGGTGATAATCAACTTAGAACCCTTTACATAACAATAGTAACTGTCATAAGTTGATAATTAACTTACAGCCCTTTACATAACAATAGTAACTGTCATAAGTTGATAATTAACTTACAACCCTTTACATAACAATAGTAAATGTCATAAGTTGATAATTAACTTACAGCCCTTTACATAACAATAGTAACTGTCATAAGTTGATAATTAACTTACAGCCCTTTACATAACAATAGTAACTGTCATAAGTTGATAATTAACTTACAGCCCTTTACATAACAATAGTAACTGGCATCATTGTCATGGCATTCAATGTAAAACATTCATATCCTAAATACAACATTTAAGAACATTATGATACACATGAGCAACGTTTATCGTTTAAAGAAATATTGTTGTTAAAGAAATTAAAGAAATTTATATCGCCATATTTGATTTGCAATAAAAGTCTAGTAGTCGCGTCACCAAAGAGCACTAGAACTGATTTTTTTAATGTATCGTTGTACTTGGCTGGCAAGACCAATAAGAAGATTTGTTTTTCCTTTGTTTAAAAATCGAAATCAAAATTTATATTAATTCGTATAGACATACTATTATTTACTTTTTTTAACCAAATTTTTCTGTGTATGTAATTTGATCTAAAACTAATAAAACCGTAAATTTAATTTACTTACTGTTATATATTTGGCTGTCTCTTTTTAAAACAAAGAATGGTGCTGCCCACTGCAGTGAAACTAGTGCCTTATGTCCATTTAAGTGGTAAGCCACTTTTCTTCGATCCCTATCAGTAGGGTTACAATTTAATTTAATCGCACATATTTTCCTACTCCTGCTATCTCCTAATTTCAACTAAAACAAAGTCATGTCTCTAATTTATGTGATATTACTATTTCAGAGTATTTATAAAATAAAGAATATAAAGGTGGACATTTTTTTCAATATTAACCTTATCTTTGTTGCTCACATCACACATGCTTTATTGGCTCCATAGTGTCTAGACACAGTTAGCATCGTGCCTTTAGCGTTGAGCAATAATACGGGGAATTGATCTCGTGGCTTAGATCAATTAAGTGTAACTTTCATTGTTGAATCGACACTAAATGTAGACAGTGAACATTTATAACATCTGTGTAATTAAAATAATGTGGTGAAGGTAGACATTATTATTTTATAATATCCGTTTTTATTAACATGGGGATTAGAGAATGTAGACATTTCATTAACACTAGAGAATCCTGAAATTTGCAGAAAGTATGTAGTTATTTCAACAAAGAAAATGTAAATATTATACTCTTTTACTCTGAATGGACGAGTTTTATGAACTACATAAAATCTATAAAAAGCTTGAGCAATGAACAAGAAAATGTCCTCATTAGGCTCGGTGTATACCTGGGTTAGGGGAATGCTGGCATTTTATTTACCTTTCATCCCTAAAAGTAGGGATCGAAGTAAAGTGGCTTGCCACTTTCATGAAATAGAAGACTTTCTATTTTCAGATACGAAAATGGTTATGAGTGGCGATTGTCAGAATGAGAAATACACATATAACACTAAATATAAAAATTACATAGTTTAATTTTCTTTTAAATAACATGCTTTTGAAATAAATTCTTATTTTAAAACTTTATTTTTCTTTGAATAAAATTTACGGTACATACAATAAATTATTTCTAAAACACAAGTGACTAATATTATGTGTCATAGAATTTAAAATACATCCTGAAATATTTTTTAATTACAAAAGAGCTTATATATCTTGCTGAGTTTTCTCAAAGCAATGTGATATTAACTACATCAGTCACGGTGTTTTTCGGTGCGTTACAACGGGAAATACAATTTTAATGCACGTCCACTATGGATCCCTTTATATATTGCGCATAAGCGCGTCTGTTAGTGATCTTTATGCGAGGTAACACCCGATTTTTTTATTTTTAAATTGAAAATATAGACGTGAAATCATAATAATTCTGGTTTCGAGATTAACTTGGTATTTAGCGCCTTCAAATATTATATGGCGTGACGTCATTATTTGAGCTTATATTAATTTTGGAAAAGAGAACAATGTAAAAAGAGCAGTGGTTTATTTGATGTTATTGATTTTTTTCATTTGCTTGTAAAAGAATGCGTATTTTCTAGTGTATGTTTGTATTAGTCGTCAACATTTATTTGTAAACTAGCAGACCCGTCGTGCGTTGCTACGATCTCAGTAAAAAGGAATAAATTTAAAGAAACCAATGAGTGGTATGTTTAAAAACAATTCTGAAGAAACCTTCGTGGAAGTGTGAAAAAAATTCCAAGTTTCATAGCAAACGGATAAATAAATTAATAATTAAATAGCGTACAAAAGAAGAAACGATATTAAGGCCCCGGCCCCAAAATGAGTGATAATATAGTTTTTATTGCCATTGTACTCAAGCTATATTCCTCAATATCGTGTAAAATTGAATAGGGAATACAATGATTAAAGTTCAGTAAAAAGACTTTGGGGCCCCCAGCTCCGTAGGAATGGAAATTAAGAGTTTAGTGCCCTATAGTAATATAGGCTCTTAAGTTTTTATATTATAAGTTTGGTCAAAATCCAGTTATTTACTCATTATCTAACGATTAACTACTTTTTATATACCTAAAATAGGGGGAAATAACATTAAGGTGCCCCCCGGCCAATTCGGTGCAAGAGGTCAATTTCAAAAACCTGTTCATTTTGGTTCATTTTTATTGTGGCTATATTTCTCAAGATCTTTAAAAAGTAAATAGGAAAAATATCTTAAACATGTATGAAAAAAGACATTTGGGGCCCCGAAGATATTAGCATTAGAAGTTCAGTGTCTATAGTATTTTAATATAGGCTACCAAGTTTTTGTATGAAAATTTTGGTGAAGATCTATTCATTTACTAAGTAGCAAACGTAGAAACTAATTTTTATATAGCTCATTTAAGCAAAACATGACATTATGGGCCCCGGCGCCCCATGAGTGTTAAATTGCGAAAAAAGTTGTCAGTTATCATCCCGAGTGCATACTAAACAGTCTCAAAAAAGGTTCATGAGGATCGGGTCAATGGTTTAGTCAGCTATAAAGGACATGCACACGCACACACACACACAGACACACAGAGACATATTTTGATTTTTATAAATATAGATACATTGAAATAAAACGACATAAAGGGGGCCCGGGCCTATTCGGTGTGAGATGTCAATTTCAAAAAACCTTTTCATTTTAATTCAATTTCATCAGGGATATATTTATTAAGATCGTTAAAATATGAATGGAAAATATCTTAAACATATATGAAAAAAGAAATTGAGGCCCCGGCCCCGAAGAAATCGACATAAAAAGTTCAGAAACTTTAAGTATTTTAATATGGGCTACCAAGTTTTTGTATACAAAGTTTGGTTAAGATCCAATCATTTACTCTGTAGCTAACGCATAAACTATTTTTTATAAAGCTCGTATAAGCAAAAAACGACATTAAGGGCCCCAGGGCCCAATTATTGCAAGAAATAAAGCGCGAAACATCTGTTCATTTAAATAAATTTTAAAAATGTATACATTTATTTATATTTCTCAATATTTTTAAAAATTTGATTGGACGATAAAATATTAAACATTTACTAAAATAGACAGTTTGGGCCCCCTGCCTCGTGTGAATGAAAATTAGGAGTTCAGTGCCCTATCGTAATTAAATATAGACCCTTGATTTTTTATATACTAAAATGGGTCAAGATACATTAATGTTCTCAGCATTTTAATCTAATACTAATTTTTATACAGCTAATATAAGAGGAAAAAAAACGACATTTAGGTGCCCCTGGGCCCATTCGGTGAAAGAAGTAATTTTTTTTTAAAAATTCATTTTAATTAAGTTTCCTCATAGATATATTCCTCAAGGTCCTGAAAAATTGAATGGGGGAAAATACATTAAACATATACGAAGCAAAGACATTTGGGACCCCTGGCCCCGTAGGAGTGGACATTTGAAGATATTTTATAGTATTTTAATATGGGCTACCAAGTTTTTGTATTCAAATTTTGGTTAAGATCCATTCATTTACTCAGTAGCTAACGCATAAACTAATTTTTATATATCTTATATAAGCAAAAAAAGACATTAAGGGCCCCGGGGCCCATTCACTGCAAGATATAAAGTTCTAAACCGCTGTTCATTTCAATTTGTATAATAATGGATACATGTGTCATTATTTGTCAAGATTGTTAATGACTGAATGGTGAATAAAATCTTAAACGTTTAAGAAATGTGAATTTTTGGGCCCCCAGCCCAGTTTGCAGTTCAGTGCCCTATAGTATTTTAATATTGGCTATAAAGTTGTCATATACAAAGTTTGGTTAAGATCCAACAATTTACACAGTAGCTAACGCTTAAACTAATTTTTATATAGCTCATATAAGCAATAAATGACATTATGGGCCCCCGGTGCCCCATGAGTGTTAAATTTAATTTAGAAAACAAAGTTGCCAGTTACCATCCCAGGTAGGTACTTAACAGTCTCCAAAAATTTCATGACGATCGGATGAATGGTTTAGTCAGCTATAAAGGATATGCACACACACACACACACAGACATACTTTGATTTTTATATATATAGATAGAGGGGGACCTTTGTAAAATTTTGAAGGGTATATTTCAATAATAAAATAACCCACATCTGAGTCGAACTAATTTTATCTTAGCCACTGTTGCCATTCTTTTAAGCATAACTTGAGGTGAACTTTTAGAATAAATTTTAAGTTCAATCCTCGACAAGTAACTATAGAAATACATGAATAAAAAATGATATAAGGGCAGACGAATGATCAAACCTACATTTTAATATAAGTTGTTATACACCTATGTATATTATCGGACGGAAGAAAATTTTATACAGGCTATAGACAACAATAAATTTCTTAAAATTAAATATATAAATAGAACAATGCACCTGAAACCGCATTTGATGCCTGTTACAAGTGATTTGTGATAAAAATAATGGCACATGTTTGTTAGGCGTAAGATTCATTTACCTAAGGGAGTGACATAATACAAATAATTGTTTTGGATCGATTGCTATATAAACTGTCTTTAAGAAAATGTGTATATAAAGTAAACGCTCAGGGATTTTAAATAAGAAAATTGAATGTGTATACACTGGCGTAATAGTGAGGCTAATAAGCGGAATAGTTATTTCCATAAAGAGGGGAAACTTTGAGAACTGTTTGAAGGGTGATTTTTATTTCTAGGGGTATGAGTTAATAATATTGCTGAACAATGGATGGCAACAACACTGTTTCTCGGTTAAACCAGCAAGGTACATTTTAAGCCAAAACGTGCAACCCAACGTGTGTCTTTTAAACAAATAAACTATATTCCCCAACCCCTTACCCTAGATATCAATATTCACATAAATATTACATAGCTCTATAAAAAAAATATCCAATTTGTTCTGAACAAAGGTCATGCATAAACTGTAAAGGAATGGAAGTTGTGATTTAACGGGTAGACGAATGATAAAACTTATTTTTGAAATATATATATATATATATATATATTGGATATTGCTAGAATAATGCGATGGTATGGTACGTGCTTTGGTAATAACTGTTAAGTTGTCTAAAGGTGCAAGTTTGTGTGATTGGGGGGGGGGTATGTGGGCGCGTGTGTGTTTTTGTTATTTCTGTCTGCTAATGTTGAGCCTCTAACTAGACTACCAGTTTTTATCTTCTTAAACCATTCATATTTGTTTGGAATTACTGCCTGACAGTTTTCTTTATTGTAATATTTTGTAGTGATTAGTAAAGAAAACATTGCCACTGATTGTAAGGATGGAGATTTTTTTACCTGATATGCTCAAATAAAATACGTGATTTTTTTCTGGAACGATTGCTCAATGATTTGCCCCAAAGGAATCGATGGATTGAACAAAAAAAAAGCTCGGTACTGTTAAAGACGAAAATGGATTATATATAAGGGGCTATATGCATGGGCTTAAGAGTAAAGCTAATAAGTTGAACAGTTATTTTTATATTGAGTGTCAATCTTCTGATCGTTTTAATGTACTTTTCATTGTTAGGGGCAGGAGTCAATAATATCGCCTAACCCTAGGTGGCATAAACACTATAGCTTAGCAACTGTTTATATACTTTTTGCATAACTTAAACTAAACCACGAGGGTAAATTTTAAGCCCAAATCTTGTGAAATATATTTAGTGTAAAGAAATATCACGGGAAATACGACTTATATACAAGATCTAACATCAGAAAGTGTGTGAGTTCTGTCGATAAAACGCACTAACAACAACTCATATTGTGACAAGCTGTTATGATTTTATTAGAGCAATATTATACAACAAGAATAAAGTTCGTATAAATACTGATTTCAAAAGTAGAGCATGTGGTGCACTAAATGGCAGTTTTCTTTAAAAGTTTATAAATTTTCTTTTAAAAAAGTGTGCTTTTGATTTCAAATCAAATGCATAAACAGTAAATATTTTAAGGCTGTGGTTACACTGCACGCGAATTCGCCAATCTAGTATACGCGCGAACACGCATCTGAAATGTAAATTTGAGGGTGGTTACACTGCAAGCGTTTGCTTCAGCTGATATCGCGCGATTTTCATTGTTTGTCTTGACAACAACATTTAACCTTTATCCTTTTCGCTATTTAAACACACATTTTGTGTGTTAATATAGACATCGCCTACTTTCGCTTTTATTTGTTTAGCTTAACAACCACTGTTTTACGTTAATATTTGTATATAGAATTAGAATATATAAAAATCGTATACCGTATTTATAACACGCACCTTCATTTTAAGAGTGAAATTTCAGGATTAAATTTCAAATAAAGAACTTTAAACTAATTTAAGCAAAATAAGGGTAGCTCAGAAATTTTTTTAAAATTAATATTATTACCACTTATAAAGTAAATAATGTAAAAGGACAGTAAAAGCAACTCAACACGCTGCTACTGATCCACTCGCTGCTGTGCGGTATGTACATTATATCGGCGGTGTATATGGACAATATGGTGTATACGGTACTTGTTAATACTGTAAAAACATGGCTTCTTGACATTATATATGCGTATAACACGCATACATCATTTGCCCCCTATATTCAGGGGGAAAATGTGCGTGTTATACGCCGATAAATACGGTAAATATATTTCCCCCATAATTTTATTATGATAGGTAAAGATCAGAGAGACATTTGGTTAAACACAAATCTTGCAGAGAGTTAAGAGTGTTGAATTTCATACATTGAAACATTGTTGCCTACGCCTAAGCCGCTAGAGTCACCGAAGTAGTTTGTCGTCCAAGAAGCTTTTAATTTTTCAGGATGAGACCTAAAACATTTGTTTAAAGATTTAAAACCCACTAATTTTGAAAATCAATTTCTACCGAAGAAAGGGTGGCCTTAACACACTCACTGAGGTAAGTTAATTTGGGTGACCCGTCAAAACGGCCCCGGACAAATTGTTTACATTTTTTATTATGTATTAGTATTAGGGCCATTATGTCGGAGCCCATTTGTCCGGGGCCGTTTTG
This sequence comes from Ampullaceana balthica, assembly GCA_944989445.1. Lineage (NCBI taxonomy): Eukaryota > Metazoa > Mollusca > Gastropoda > Lymnaeidae > Ampullaceana > Ampullaceana balthica. Next base: position 19,448 of record CALYLW010001294.1, on the reverse strand, counting down.
TCGGTGAACGGTTAATTTGTGTTAGAAAAAAATAATTTTAAAAACTAATAAGGCTAATAATTATTCAAGTAAATTAATTTACATTAGTTAACTACTTATTGAACAAATTGACAAATGTCACTGTCATTTGTAGAAGTTTTGAATTGTAAGTGAAATTTTTATCACTTTAACTTTAAAGTTTTTTTATATATTTTTTATTAAGAATATAATATTCAAATTCAAAGCTTATATAATTCAGGGCTATAGACTATGACTATGGTGAAAGCAGCACATTAATATTTATTATTAAATGTATTACAAAAATTTAGTTTGTTGCTGAGTTGTCTACAAAATATTATATATTATTAGATAATATTTAAATTAATATGAATTTTGTTCACTCATATGACACATTTTAATATATTATATTAATTTTAGGGTGATATTGATATTCATACAGATGATAAGTTATGACATAGTACATTAATAGTTTGCCTTGTCCGCAATATTAGTTAAAATAAGAATTTACTTTTACTTATGTATTTTCAGATTCCAGTCAACAGACTAAAAAAAGACTTAGGACTTCTCATTTTATAGAATAACCACTTAACAATTTCAAAATAATTTATGAGACCTGATGCTATTTGGCAGTGTTTTGTTGATGAACATATGCCTTATCAAAATACAGAAATATTGTTACAGATTGATTGCGAAACTTTGAGCAGCTATGGGATTATCCAAATTGTGTTGGTATCAATGGCAAGTATGTCTGCATCAAGTGCCCCAAATAATCTTGATCAAAACATTACAAGTATAAACAATGTTGTTATATTATTATTCAAGTTGAACTCCAAGCCTTGGTTAATACCAAATATTATTTTAAAGTGATGATTTTGGAGCCCAACGGGCCTATGCGTTAAGACGGCCCTGCTGACAGCATCAGCGCAGTTAAATTTAAACATATAACTAGAAAGTTGAGCAAATATGTTGTTTTTAAGCTAACTGCGGATGGCAAAGTCGAAGATGGTGAAAACATTTTCTGTGTCCACTGCCATAAACAATTCTCTTTTAAAGGATCAAATACATCGCTGACGTACCACCTTCAGCACAAATCAAGTATCAACACATTGGCATGAAATTTAGTTCAAAATATTTTTAATTTTCAATGTCCGTGAGAAATGTTCAGTTTAATGACGTCATAAATTTCTATTTTCGGTTTTAATCGAAATTATCGATTAATTAATCGATAATTTTTCAAATGTTAACGATTAAATTTTAATTAATCGATAACAGCCCTAATTTATAGTTTTTCTGATATATGGAAATAATGTTTGTATTGTTAAATATTTGTGTCTACCTTTTACAATTTAAATTTAAAGCTTTTTGCAATTGGAATAATTTCATAAAGAAATTTTTAAAAAATTGAATCCCTATTACCAATAAGGCTTCATTTTTAAATCATTTATATTAACTGGTGGTGTCTGCGGCCGCCCGCCCGCCCTTGTCGCAAAAACTTTTGATCGATTTTTAACCCACTTGCTCGTAAGCTAGCGAGCTGAAATTTTGCAGGCAGTTTTGTACTGATAATAAAAACAATGTATCAAAATTTCAGATCGATCGCATGTACCGTAATTAAATTATTGATTTTTTAGATTATTTTATTTATTCCTATGTATCATGCTATTTTTTGAGATAGAGCGTCGCGGTGCGTATTATATTGAACAACCTTTCTGTCGCGCAATAAGGTGCGTATTTTATTGACAACTCTTTTTATAAACATATTCCTGATCGGTGCGCATTATATTAAACATGTTTTACGACACAACTGCAATTTTGTATTTCTGGATGGTCTGGCGCTGCGTATTATAATGAACATTCTTTTAATTACTTCTCGTACATAAAGGATTTATAGTCAAAAACTTGGTTTTTTACGGGTTGTTCTTATTAAGTCTTAATATATAACATAATATATAACATTTACTATGTAGGGATTTGATTTTAAATCAGAATGGTTAAAAAAAAACATTTTTTTACTGCAAGAAAGTTTATACAGTTCAAAAGATAACTTCCATTTAGTTAACCGCATAATCTGCCTTTAAAATTAGTCTTTATACAAAACTTTATTCCTGTTGTATAATATTGATAGATCCTATATACAAGTCATTATACCCGTGATGTTTCTGTACACTTAATACATTTACACCTTCAAGAACAGTACAGTTTTTACCCGAAGCGTATGCCATGCAACCGCATTGTTCTAAAAATCTACAAAATTTATTTTTTAACGGATGTTTCATCATTCCTTAAATTACATGTTATTAGGATTACTTTTTTTAATAGGTAAAGCTGTCCAAAACATTCTTTCTATTTCCAGGCTATGCATGACCTTAGCCAAATTAATATGATATTTTTAAAATGCGTCAGATATTATTTATGTGAATATTTATATACACACACACACACATTCTCACACACACACACACGCCACCCCTCACACACACACACACACGCGCCCCCCACTCACACACGCGCCCCCTCTCACACACAGACAAACTCACACAAGCGCCCCCTCTCACACACCACACACACTCACAAACGCGCCCCCCTCTCACAAACAAGCCTCCTCTCACACACGCGCCCCCTCTCACACACACACACACACACGCCCCCTCTCACACACTACACACACTCAAACACGCGGCGCCTCTCTCACACACACACAAACGTACCCCCTCTTACAAACACACTCACACATGCGCCCCCCCCACACACACACACACTCACACCACACGCGCCACCTCTCACGCACACACCACACACACACACACACCCTCCCTCCCACACACACACATGCGCCCCCTCTCACACACAACACACACACACGCGCTCTTCACAACGCCCCTCTCTTACACACACACACACGCGCACCCTCTTCCCCAACACACACACGCGCGCCCCCTCCCCCCACACACACGCGCCGCCCCTTCTCACACACACACACGCGAGCATCCCTCCCCCCTCCCACACACACGCGCCCCCTCTCACACTACACACACACACTCTCCTCACGCACACACTCACCATACGCGACCCCCCTCTCTCCTCATACGCACACATGCGCCCCCCCCTCACACACACACTCACAAACAACACACGCACCCCCCCTCTCACACACGCTAATAATAATAATCTGATAGTTCTTTTAAGTGGGATTCCGGGATTCCGGCTCCGGCATGATTTCAATTTTAAACAAATCTGGTTCCGGGCAGCAGCTGGATTTTCATTTCATAAAATCCGGCCGAATTTTAAAATTTTGAATCCGGTACATCCCTACTTTTAAGTGGAAATTTTAAAGTTTTATACATTTAATAGTGTAAATTAAGTTTAAATTATGTAAATTAATAAAAAATATTTTTTGGGAAGTATGACGCGTACTTTAGTGTCCCAAGATTTGTGACAGTTTGGTTGGGGTCAAAAAGTGTCAAAAAAAAGCTTGGCCCCGTAAGTGGTTGCCACTCCCGTATGTATTACGTTTTTATTAACTTGCTTTCGTTCCTGTCAGCAATTAATTAATTATTCAACGTAAAATTCTTGGTCCTAGGGATTTCAAAATTTTACCACATTAGATTGCCTAACAATGCATATCAAAATCTTTGTATATAGCATCTGTATCCGTTTTTATAAGTGGACTAAAAAGAAGAAAATAATTTAAAAGTTATACGTTCAAGTACTTTGATTTAATATGACTAAAAAACGTGGGGCGGGCGCTTATGAGGTTTTACATATGCAGTTCACTCATTCTCTCACTTATAGCTCCTCTCTCTTTTGCCTTCTCAATTATAACTTTAAGATTTACTACACATAGACCTAAATTGAAAATTTAACCAATTTAAACTCTAGATTTAATGGATATATTAATTAGGGCATAAGTTTTTTAAAAAATGCTTATTAAAGAAATCTTGAATCCACTGTAAGGGGCCAGAACCCCGCCACCCCAAAATTGTTCTTTTAAAATTCAACTAGAACGGTGAACTTTATGAAAAGCATTTGATGTATTTATTATTAATATTGTATAAATTTGATGATCGATCACAAATCCTTTTCAAATTAACTCTTTGCCCTCACCTAGCGAACAATTTATGAAAGAAAAACTTTTCGTTTGAAATTTATAATATATAAAAAAAAATTTTAAAGAAAGAACAAAAGGTTGAACGTGATTTAGGCTTCATTTTAAGTTTAAAAGTTTTAGGGAGCGATTGGTTCTGATTGGTTGGTGATAAATTCGAATTTTGAAGTATTGATATTTACTGTTGTTAGTTCCACTAAAGTTATTAATTTATTATTTAAAAGTTTATGTCCAAGAAGAAAATAAAAGTGAAAAGAGTGAAAAGAGGACTTAGTATAGCTTTTAACGATAAAGACGGTAATCCATTTCTTCTATCCTGCCAAATACCTGCAAATTACGAAGTCATCAATTTTGAATCGACACTATGAAAAAAGTAAGTGAGAGTTTGCATCGCGGTATCCAAATGCAATCTGAATTAAGAAATGGCAAGCTTGACCAGTTTAAGTCCGGAATATGTCAACGGGAGACACTACTGAAAAGAAGGTGTCACTTCAACTTAGGCAATTGCTCGAGCTTAACGAACTTATTCTGATGGGGACTTTATTAAAAGGCATATCGAGGAAGTATTTCAATAATAGATCAAAATAACTCCAGACACAAATTCCAATGAATCTTTGTACTTCATGATGGAATTCATAATATCAAAGCATCGAGCAGTAACTAGTAATCGGCAACTGACAGAACCTCTCCGTACCACAACTACAAGCTACCAACCAGGTTTAAAGAAACGTGCAAGGTCAAACCAAGGCTTCTCAGCAGAATCATAATCATAAATGTTCACCATAATCATGAGTCTATACGTAGCACGGTTTCTATTCATATAGTGTTAAAACAATTGAAAAATTACAATCATTTAATTCACATAAAATCATTTTTTAATTAATAAAAAAAAACATAAAAGGAATAGTTCATCGCGAGCGTGGTCGTGACCCATAGTGCCTCAATGCGACTCTCGACAATTTTTTTTAACTGCATGATTATGTGTTTACATTTACTCTATATCAGCAGCTTCAAACCAAATAATGGCCTGATTTATATACTGTATGATTACCTGTACAGGTGGTGGTATTTATATACTGCTTGATTATGTGTACACATTGAAACTATATTAGCAGCTTCAGTCCATGAACAAATGGCTTTATTTATATACTGCTTGATTATGTGTACACATTGAAACTATATTAGCAGCTTCAGTCCATGAACAAATGGCTTTATATATATACTGCTTGATTATGTATACACATTGAAACTATATTAGCAGCTTCAGTCCATGAACAAATGGCTTTATTTATATACTGCTTGATTATGTGTACACATTGAAACTATATTAGCAGCTTCAGTCCATGAACAAATGGCTTTATTTATATACTGCTTGATTATGTGTACACATTGAAACTATATTAGCAGCTTCAGTCCATGAACAAATGGCTTTATTTATATACTGCTTGATTATGTGTACATGTGGCATACTTTATATACTGCAGGCTTATGTCTACACTGTGACTATATTAGCAGCTTCAGTCCAACAAAGGGCATTATTTATATACTGCATGGTTATGTGTATACACTGAAAATACATTAGCAGCTTCAGTCCAACAAATGCTACATGTCTAAAATATGTGACGTTTGTTTCCCGTGGAAACTATTAACGAGTATATTTATGAGTATTTCATTTCTGTACAATTTGTCTTCTGTATACCTGACCCATTTGTAGTGACGCCTTCATTGCTGAAAGCAGAAAGTAGTATCTGCTACTGACACATTCCAGATTTTAACTCAGCAAGATTGATTTTTCTTAATTCCGATAGCAGCATACACCGTGATGCAAACTCTTCATGACATTTTCATAGTGTCATTTCAAATTGCTGGCTTTGTAATTTTTTTATCCATATTTGACAGATGAGACAAATTCGCTTACCCTCATTATAATTATGTGCAGTCTTCTTCCCATTCTAAAAGAAAACTTCCATTTTGAATATTTGTATTTATGGAAAATGTTTGCGATATTTGATGTAAACTTATAAATAATACGTTACTAAATTTAGTAGGACTAACAGACCGATGATAGCCAGTACTGTAACATATATGTTTTTACCGGAACTATAACAAGAAAAATAGTAGTTAACATCACAAACCAATCAGAAACTAATTGTTTCATTCCAATTTAAAAAACACAAATCTTTTAACTTTTATAATCAATATATCAAACTAAAAAATTTAATGTGAACATGGAAGAGTATCACTTGTAGGCCCGTCAACGGCTGCCCGGGAACCCGGGTACACGTTGCCGAGGAATTACCTGGGTAGTAAGATTGCGCCCGGTTACCCGTGAAAATTTTAATGCAATGTCTACACCAGAGCTATCCAACATGTCTAAAATGGCCCACCAGATCTTGGTAAAATTTACAATATTTTGTAAAATAAAAAATAAAATAGTTTTAAAAAAACATAATTTAAAAATAAATTTAAAAAACAAAGACTTGAGTCATTCAGTATTTTTGAAAATTTAGTACAGACTACTTGAGAATTGTGGCATTTTTAATAAGACGGGGTGTGTGCTGCATGTGTGTCGGTGGTTTGGTAGATTTATATTCAGAGTGTCACATGTCAACATTGGTGAAACTTCCAGTCAGAACCAGGGTAATCAAAATGGCACTTAAGGTTACTATAATATTCGTAGATAACTGATGAGAAATGTTAAGAGTTGAAATTAAACCTGCCTAGGTTCGTCGAAGGGGTGTCCATCCTGTATTTTTAAACATAAACATACCAGTAGTTGGTTTTTAGTTCAAGAATATGATTCATTCTGGGTGTAGAAAGCAGAATAAAAGCCGTGTTTGTGGTACAGTCAAAGTCCGGAATGCCCGATAGTCCGGCATCGCTCCGGAAAATTGTAAAAAATTTGGTTTTCTCCAAAAGTGTGTCTTTAAAGCAAATAAAAACGCTTGACAGCTATTCGGAAGTTTTCGGGGTAGTTCGGGGAAGCGCTCGGTATTGTTGGGAAACAATTAACGGCCGGCCAGTCTCAGCTGTCACAACAAATACATGTGCAGTGCAGCACAGATAATCAATCACGAAGCGTCTCGCCATTTTTTGTGCGTTGTTATTGTGTGTCCTTTGACATCCCAGTAAACTGTGTCTCAGTGCTTCAGAAATTATTGATTTCCATATCATTAGAAATACATTTTATACTAAACGCCGAAAGTCAAGAAAACAAAAGAAGACATTCATGACTTTTTAAAATCTAAGTGAAATATGTTTTACAGTACGTGGAAAAAATAAATTTAAAAATTTAAATCAATTTTATTAAGATACTAGGGGCAAGTACCCGGCTCCCGCCCGGGTTTAACAACAACAGCAACAACAACAAAAACAACAACAAAACAATGAAAACAAAACAACAACAACAAAAACAACAAAACAACAAAAACAAAACAACAACAAAAACAACAAAAACAACAACAAAACAATAAAAAAAAACAACAAAAACAACAACAAAACAAAAACAAAACAACTACAACAACAACAACAAAACAACAACTACAACAACAACAGCAACAACAACAAAGCGACAACAACAAAACAACAAATACAACAGCAACAACAACAAAGCAACAACAACATGAAGGACATTGTCGTCGCAGGGCAAGGGATGTGGACAACAACAACAACAGCAAAAACAACACAAAAGCAACAACAGCAACAACAACAGCAACAACAACAAAAACAACAACAGCAACAACAACAAAAACAAAACAACAACAAAAACATCAACAACAAAACAACAACAAAACAACAACTACAACAACAAAAGCAACAACAACAAAGCAACAACAACAAAAAAAATTATTTTATGGCGATAATCGCCTTCTTGTTAATCTCGACACCAAAATGTTTATTAATTTGCGTCATTATTTTACGTCTTAATTTTCAATAATTTTTATTTTATATAGCTCATATAGGGAAAAACTACATTTTGGGCCCCCGGGCCCCAGTATCTTATATATATGGAACGAAACCTGTTTAATAACCTTTCCGGTATAATTTTGTGTACGTGTACCAAATTTCACGTTATTTGGTTGTCTGGATCTTGAGTTATTAGGGAACAGACAGACAACAAATGCGGCTTATATATATAGAGATTTTGGCTTGAAGTTAACCTGCCTAATGTAATATATATTAATAATGGATATTATATACAAGTAACACAATTAATTCCAGCTACGAAATAAGCTTGTTTAAAATTAAGTTAATGAAAAATGTATTATCATCAACAATGCAATTTTGGCCATTGATCATGGCATGGCTGACAATATTGATACATGTAAAGATTGTGCTATGAGAAAAAATAGACAACTTTAATTTCAATAAATAAAACGAAAGCACTTCTATTTAAATTTAACATAAAATGTAGGGTCCTTATGATGAATTTCTAATTTTAAAAAACATCTTTCTTATGGTATCAACATATTTTCCGGGAAGTGGGGTGGTAGATCTGGGTTCTGGCCCGGGCGGCACATACCCACGCTACGCCGCTGCCCGGGTACCCGTTCAAGTTTTGGACTTTTTTCAACAATATTGACTGCCCTACTGAGATAGATTCGTTATTTCCATTAGTAAAGGTAGATATATTAGATGCGTGGTATAAACTAGTTAGGTAGAAGTATATATAGTGATATTCACCAGTGAGGTAGATTTGGTTGTTTTGTATTAACTATTGAGTTATATTTTGTTGTATGTACTAATATTTGTGATATCCCCTGATGGGGAAGGAACTGATTGATTTGGTGAAGTTAATGAACTTGATACGGTTGAAGAAATCAATGCAGTAAGTGCAATTCCTCTCCATTACCTAAGGCAGGGGTGGGAAAACTACGGCCCACGAGCCGCATGCGGCCCGTAGGCATGCACATGTTGCGTTTTTATATCGATGTTAAATTTCTTTGTTTAGCATTTTCGCTTTAATTTTTAAATTTTATACCAAGTATTTGATTCGATTCTAGGTATATTAAATTGGTTTTATGGCTCCAGAATTGATTTATGATCATTAGTCATCAATTTGTTAACATCCTTATTCGAAACTGCATTTCAGCTCAATTATAAGTGGCTTTTGTGAACGATTTACATATTGGCAGTTTTTTAAAACTTGAAATTTAAAAGTGAATTAAACCAGGGATGTGCAAACTACGGCCCGCGGGCCGCATGTTGCCCGCCAGAGCATAGTATGCGGCCCGTATGCAAAGTCATGTTGCGATCTATTGTCGATGTAAATTTTCTTTGTTTAGAATTTAAGCTATATAGTTTTATATTTTATTCCGAGTATTTGATACGAATATGGGGATATAAAAACGGTTTTATTGCTCCATAATTGATTAGTGATCATTTGTCATTAATTCTTAATATCCTTATTCGCAACTGCATTTCAGCTCAAACGGAACTTATTTTTATTTATAATTTACATATTTACAAGTTGTAATTTAAAAGCGAATAGACGTTGATTTAACCATGAGTGCTGCCAAGAAAAGATTTAATACACGATGCTGCAACCGTAGCCAGTTTGGTGCTGTCCCATAAGATTTTTAAATGGAACAAGCCTTTTTCTGACAGCAAGTTCATCAAGGAATGCTTGCCAGATGCAGCAAGCATGTGTCCACCACATAAAACAAAACTTGACACAATTTCTTTATCAAGGAGAACTGCAGTATGGCGTGTTAAGAAAATTAGTGACATTTTATGCACCACCTTCGAGATGCAAGCAAAGACTTTTTGTCGTACTCTTGTGTTGGATGAAAGTACTGATGTACAAGGCAAAGCACAATTGTTGTTATTTATACCAGGAATAAAAACTCGTTTTGAGCTTACCGAAAAATTACTTAGTGTTGAGCCACGCAAAGACACAACTACAAGACCAGGATTTTTTCAATGTTGTTGAGAACTGTGTTAGTGTGGAACAAGATAGCAAGTGTAACAACAGATGGGGCGCGTGCTTTGACTTGAAAAACGTAGGTCTTGTGAAGCTGGTAAAAAATAAAATTAAAGAAGAACATTCTGACCATACACTCTTACCTATCAACTGCGTCATCAATCAGGAAAGTCTTTATAAAGTTGTGTTAAACATTAATCATGTTATTAACCCAGTTGTCAGTGTGATGAAGCTCATCAGAGCCAGTGCACTTAACCACGGGAAGTTCAGGGCACTGCTTGAAGATTTTTAAACTGAATATTATGATATTATCTAACACAGCAGTGTCCGCTGGCTGAGCCTGGGCAAGATGTTGAGGCGAGTGTGGGATCTCAAGGAAGAAATAGTTATGTTTCTGGAGATGAAGAGTTTTGTTTGTGACTTTGTTACTAACATTCTTAATGAAGAGTGGAAGTCAGACTTCATGTTTGCAATTGACATTATGGAAAAGTTGAATGTCAAACTTCAGAGCAATATCTTGTTTGAACATGAAATTTATGTGTATGTTAAATCATTTCAGGCAAAGCTCTTCCTGTTCTGCAGGCAAGCAGGTGAAAACAAGTTTTGCCATTTCCCTTTGCTGAAACAGAAAACCATTTCTAGTGAAAAGGCTAACAAGTACAAGGCTCAGTTGGGTGCCTTGGATGTGGAATTTGAAAGGAGGTTCCAAGACTTCAATAACCTGGAACCACTCTTCAATATCATAAGTTAACCATTTAGTGCAGAACTGATTCAGCCCCAGAGGCTATACAGTTAGAGCTGCTTGACCTACAAGCAGATTATGACCTGAAGGAGAAGTTCAAGTCATTTCTTTTGCTTGAGTTTTATGGATGATTGTCAGCAGCAGCATTTCTACACTTAAAACCTTTGCTGCAAAACTTGTGTCAATATGTGGGTCCACATACATCTGTGAGCAAGCTTTTTCTTGCATGAAAATAAACAAGTCTAAGAAAATATCGATGTTGTGACTGACTGCAATTTGAATGCCGTCATGGGAATCACAACAAGTAAACTTGTTCCACGGCTCAAGAACATCCTCCGAAATTGTAAACAGTTACATACTTCTCATTAATTATAATTGTAATCTATGGTCAGCTTAAATGCTAAGTATGTTCCTACTTCTCCATAGTTATTATGACAGGTTACAAACTTTTGTTGAGATGATAATGAATAATAAAATATTATCAAATTAGAAACTGTTTCAGTTTGTATGTTACAATGTCATATACACATGTAATAGAGTTTCAAAGTGAAATAAAATGACAAGTAAATAGTAATTATCATTAATTTAAATTTAGACGTTGTCAAATGCAATTGAATTAGTTGCGGCCCGACTATAACAATACAATTTTCAATTCGGCCCTCCGTATAAAAAGTTTGCCCACCCTTAACCTAAGATTTAAAGTGTTGCAGAACGTATGTTATAAAAATAAAATGATTAGCTGGAAGGTAAATAAAAAAAGTGAATCTTACCTGAATTAATGCCAACGCAGCTTGGACAACAACAGCTACAAAAGGGACAGCCACACATAATAAACATCTACAGCTGTTTCAGTGTTCGTCTGACTACATTGACATCTACAGCTACACCCGTGGCAGTAAGACAACTTGGACTTCTCTTGATGTTCTAGAAGAAGCCAGTGAGTGCGGTGATCCATCAGAGCGAACTGTCCACAAACATCGTCAGTTTTGGCTTTATAAGGCTTTCAAACAGGAGTCATGATTGCTTGCTCCATTAAGTTGTATCCAATAGTATAGTGACATAGCTGATGTGTTATCCATTAAAGGTGTAATTTAATTGCCTTTGATTTTGTTGTTTCTGCCGTTTGTGTTGAAAACTAAACCTATGCCAAACCCTAAACTTGTGTATTGAACCATGGCTGATGACTTGTGCATAGGATGAATGCTTTAGTCTTGTTTCTCTGCAAAGGAAAACAAAACTGTTTTAGGGGACATACATGTCGGAGAGATCTATGAAAAAAAGACATTAGAGCTTAGAAGATAAACCATTACCGAACTTGTACTAGGTACTTAAGGAGAAAAATCAAGCTTTTCTTAGCATAAGGTTAGAGACTAGGCTTATGGTGCTAAAAATAAGTCATATAAATATTCTTAGGGTTGTAAAAGAAATAAATTGAAAACAAATACATAACAGACACCTGCCGAAAAAAATTGTCATGATGAAATCCTAGACACATCATCCTGCCTAACTTTGACTAAACACAAAGAAACGTTCATGTAACTCTTTTTAAAAAATGGTATTAACTCGAAAGTCACCAAGTTCATTCGCACGGGAACACATCGGGGGACACCTCGTCCCCCTTGTATCAAAAAAACGTTGAGGCTACAGGGAAAAAGGGGATGGCAATTTTTTTTTAAGAAGCCGTTTGACCTCGGTTTCATATGCGATGATGTGTGACAACAATCTCGTTGTTAGAAACACAAGAAATAACTGGGAGAAAGAGTGGCAGAAATCATTCATCATCGTCGACGGATGCCCAAGTTAGGCTTACAACATAATATAATAAGGGAATGAAACGGACAAAATATGGGTGAGCCTGCAATCAGCATTTTAGATAAACATTATATATATATATATATAAAAATATATATATATATATATGTTATTAAAACAGGGTATGAATAGCCCTGTGCCTGGCAAGACGTCGCAGAATAACGGGTATATACTATATCGCATCAATATTATTAGTGAACAAGCATATTAATTCAATATGGGGGGGGGAGCAATTTTGTACATTAACCACGAGCGAAAAAAAATCCGAACTATTCCTGTGGATCATCAATCATGACTTGTTTTTTTTAAAAATATAGTAACATAAAAACATAAAAGTAGTTTACCTTAGAACTTTGTATTGAGCTATATGATGTTGACAGAATACGATCAGCTATCTAAATGCATGGACTCAAACAACTTCCAACAACCGCTTCTCAGGGTGGATGAGATACTGACTGGCCGTATACCCGTTTCGAGTTAGCCCGCTTATTTTACAGCGACCAATGAAATGACAGAGTTTAAAGCTCAGCAAACAGTGACACAATATCCAAATTTTCTATCATGTTTACATACAAAACACAACTGGTTTGCTCCAGTTTCATTGAAATATTGTTAGTTAAGCAGGTCAGCACGAAAGTCCATTCCACCATGCCCCTCGAAGTGTGACAAGTGTTAGTAAATGGATAACATGTAAACAGGGTATGAGATAGCTTGACAGGACGTAACAAAACAGCCAACATTTCGACAAAGAGCTGAGTGTTACCAAAAATTAAAAGCCTGATTGCAGTCTCACCCCCATTACTTTACGATTATTAACACAGTCTTGGGGGTTTTAACTGTCCAGCATGTGACTGAAAAAATGGTTTATTGAAATGGTGTCCTTCATACCAGAGGTGTCACTAGGGGGGAGATACGGGTGGAGTGGACCGCGCCATGACAAGGAGTTACACCAAAATGTAAAATTAGTTCTATGCTCCTGTTACTTGGAACTGGCAGACTCGGAGCAGATCTATGGGGTAAGTCGTGAGGGGGGTAACATCATGAACTGCCACACTGGGGGACACCAATCCTAGAGACGCCTCTGCTTCATACACTGTCTCTCGTACGTACCAAGATTATTGAAGATTTTTTAAAACAAATAAATGTTATCAACGGTTAAATGTTTACCAGGAGTTAAACTAAATTAAGTAAATGAGAATTTCAGAAATACATTTTTAAAACTATGATTTTTAGGTTAATTAATTTGAGTAGCAGCTCTCCCCTCAATAACGAACCTTTCCATTTCTGACCAAGTGTAGAGCATAATTTACGATCGCTGTCTGCGTTATGAAATGAAAATCTTCGCTTGTCAATTAAACCTCTAGCTAGCACTAATACAAAATTAGCATCGGAGACATATCCCATGAAGCATTAAACAAAAGGATTCAGCTGATTGGGATTTAGAGCTGGAGTTGTGAGTGTGAGAATTAGAGAATAAGAAACGTGTGCATGAGAGGTTAAGGTTGTTACTGATGCGATGGATCTGGTCATGGGGCCAGAGATTGCAATGATTGGCCAGACAGATGGCTGTGCTAGCATAGACTTCAGAAATGGAACAGGACCTTTTGAATTATAAATGCTACGAATGTTATACTTATAGATAGCCCTGGTCATTTTGACAACGAATGTTGCCTAAATTGTTTTTACCTTGACACGCGCTCAGCAAATCGTACTGGGGATATTCGGGAGAGAAAAGGGGGGGGGTGGATCAATTTTCTTAGTCTCATAATTCAAATTATCAACCCCTCGTATATTTCGGCTCGCTTCATTCTCGAACCTTTCTTAGGGAAAATTCAACAGCTAAAATTAAGTGGTTTTTTTTAACAACCTATGTCGATCTTTTTTTTTAAATTAAAAAAATAATTTTAATAATATGTGTTATGTTCTTACTGACTGTACACATAAATCTCCCAACTTCAATGATTAGGAATTTTTCAGATTTGAGCAATCTATATTTTTTTTGCTGCCAAAGTTGCATAAATCTCCAAACGGTGTTAAATCATAGGCAAAAATTTTGATTTTTTTCTGAATACTTATTGGAAATACCTTAGCCTTAACAAATTAAACATATTTTTTATAAAGCACGCATTTGATAGGGAAACAACAGTGGTATAGTTAAATATGAGGCATACTTTTTTAAGTTGTTTTAATTTTACTAAGGGGCCGTCCATAAATGACGTCACGCACCTCGCGGGCGGGAAGGGGGAGGGGGGTCACACTTTTGTGACGAAGCGTGACGAGGGGGAGGGAGGGAGTTGAAGAAATTTGACGTCACATCAAAAGGGTAACTTGAAATAAAACTTCCACTGAAATATTAGGTCACTTACAATTTATTTAATGACTTTTTTTTTAAATAAGCGTTTCTCAAAGTGCCGGTCGGTAGGCCATCAGACGCCGGTCGGCGTAAGTTATCAAGAAAGGAAAATAAAATTAAATCTATTTATAATTCTTAAGTTTGAGAACCCATTAGAATGTATGAAATTGTTACCCTGAGTCGTTTGATGTTGACATCAAAGCATTTGTGATGTCAACGCCGCTCAGTTTGGTTCTCTTATTATTTTTTTTTGGGAGGGGGGGGGTGGGGGAATCTATTTGATACAATTATAACGTTTTAAATTTTATATCATTGTCCGGTTGGTTTTTGGTCAACCGCCAGGAGTTCCCTTTTTTCACCCCAAATGAGAGAATTTACCGCTATTTACAGACCCATCGGTTAAACCGCTCGATAGCGGTAGCCTTGTATTTTTTATTAGTTTATAAAATCCACAAGAGAATGCAACAATTTAAACACGCCTCGTCCATACAACCAAAACAAAACAAACAAACAAAAAAAACACATAAAAAAACAACTCGTGAGCTTCCGAGTAAAAAGTTATGATAATATTGCATATTTTTTTTATGTCATAGTTTTTTTAAATCCTTTATATTAACTCGTGGTGTCTGCTTGCTTGCACTCTAGAACCCTTGCTTGTCGCAAAACTTTGGATTAATTTTTAAACCACTTCCTCGTAAGCTAGCGAGCTGAAATTTTGCAGGAAGTTTTGTACCGATTATAAAAACAATGTATTAAAATTTCAGATCGATCGCATGTACGTAATTAAATTATTGAATTTTTAGATTATTTTATTTATTCCTATGTAACATGTTATTTTTTTAGATAGAGTGTTGCGGTGCGTATTACAATGAACAACCTTTCTTTCGCGCAATAAGGTGCGTATTTTATTGACAACCCTTTTTATAAACATGTTCCTGGTCGGTGCGCATTATGTTAAACTTGTTTTACGACACAACTGCAATTTTGTATTTTTGGATGGTCTTGCGCTGTGTATTACAATGAACATTCTTTTAGTTACGTCTAGTACATAAAGGATTTATAGTCAAAAACGTGTTTTTTTACGTTTTGTGTAATTTATTTTCCATACCCCCACACCAGAATATCTTTCTAAAAATTAAAGAAATTATATGACACAGTTTTCCACACAAAAATACAACAAAAAATAACAAACAAACAAATCAACTGTCTTTTAATAAAAGCATGTGAAACAATGGAAAACATATTAATTTTAAAAATGGCCTATGTTATTCCAACGACAAAGTAATGAACATAACATATTCAATTCAAAATACAAATTAAATAGGCGTTTTCACGCTCACCTGATGTAGTTTAATCTAGTTCTG
>CALYLW010001293.1:0-157828 GCA_944989445.1 Ampullaceana balthica | reverse complement strand
CTCAAGCGCATGTTATATGACATTTGTTTTTCATTTGAGGGCTTAATTCCATTTTTATTTCAGTCCTTTAAAATTTTGCTCACCAGTTTCTACATTCATTACAGCAACTACTAACTACTGAACTTTCTCTTTGAGTTTCAGATATGTCAAGTGCAAATCTATCACTTCATCAAACACACCTGGAGCATGACTTAAGAAACACAGTTAACACTACTGCCAAATGAAGCAAGTGGAAATATTTAGACTGACTTATCATATGATAGGTAAAAATACCTATTAGAAAATAAATCTCAAGATTAATGTAACATCTTCTCTGTCAGTGTCAAGCAAATCATACTGAAGAAAACACACATGGGAGAAAAAACTTGAAATGTTATAAAAGTGTGATAGATTTATATACATTTTGATCACTGAATTAAACACAGAACACATTCTTGAGAAAAAGCTTTTAAATTTGATATCTATGGGGAATGTTACTATAGTCAGGTAACATAAGACATAAAGACAAACTTATATTTAAAAAAACATTTCAAATGTGATGTATATGGGAAATGTTTCACTAAATCTGGTAATCTAACTCAACACGAAATGGCACATTCAGGAGAAAAAACTTTCAAATGGGATGTTTGTGGGAATGGTTTTACACAATCTGGTGACTTAAGTAATCACAAAAGGACACATTCAGGAACAAAACCTTTCAAATGTGACGTTTGTGGGAAATTTTTTACACAATCTGGTGTCTTACGTACACACCAAAGGTCACATTCAGGAGAAAAACCTTACAAGTGTGATGTTTGTGGGAAATGTTTTACACAATCTGGTGTCTTAAGTACACACCAAAGGTCACATTCAGGAGAAAGACCTTTCACATGTGATGTCTGTGGCAAATGTTTTCTATCTAGTGGTCATGTAACTAGACACAAAATGACACATTCAGGAGAAAAACCTTTCAAATGTGATGTTTGTGGGAAATGTTTTACAGGAACTGGTCAATTAAGTAAACACAAAAGGACACATTCAGGAGAAAAATCTTTCAAATGTGATGTTTGTGGGAAATGTTTTACACAATCTGGTGTCTTAAGTACACACCAAAGGTCACATTCAGGAGAAAGACCTTTCACATGTGATGTCTGTGGCAAATGTTTTCTATCTAGTGGTCATGTAACTAGACACAAAATGACACATTCAG
This sequence comes from Ampullaceana balthica, assembly GCA_944989445.1. Taxonomy (NCBI): domain Eukaryota; kingdom Metazoa; phylum Mollusca; class Gastropoda; family Lymnaeidae; genus Ampullaceana; species Ampullaceana balthica. The sequence goes on along the minus strand of CALYLW010001293.1, from coordinate 156,639 downwards.
GAGAAAAACCTTTCAAATGTGATGTTTGTGGGAAATGTTTTACACAATCTTGTGACTTAAGTAATCACAAAAGGACACATTCAGGAGCAAAACCTTTCAAATGTGATGTTTGTGGGAAATGTTTTACACAATCTGGTCACTTAAGTATTCACAAAAGGACACATTCAGGAGAAAAACCTTTCAAATGTGATGTTTGTGGGAAATGTTTTACAGGAACTGGTCAATTAAGTAAACACAAAAGGACACATTCAGGAGAAAAACCTTTCAAATGTGATGTTTGTGGGAAATGTTTTACACAATCTGGTGTCTTAAGTACACACCAAAGGTCACATTCAGGAGAAAGACCTTTCACATGTGATGTCTGTGGCAAATGTTTTCTATCTAGTGGTCATGTAACTAGACACAAAATGACACATTCAGGAGAAAAACCTTTCAAATGTGATGTTTGTGCGAAATGTTTTACAGAATCTGGTCACTTAAGTAATCACAAAAGGACACATTCAGGAGAAGAACCTTTCAAATGTGATGTTTGTGGGAAATGTTTTACACAATCTGGTCCGTTAAGTTCACACAAAAGGATACATTCAGGAGAAAAACCTTTCAAATGTGATGTTTGTGGGAAATGTTTTTCACAATCTGGTAACCTAATTAGACACAAAAGGACACATTCGGGAGAAAGACCTTTCACATGTGATGTCTGCGGCAAATGTTTTCTATCTAGTAGTCATGTAACTAGACACAAAATGACACATTCAGAAGAAAAACCTTTCAAGTGTGATGTCTCTAGTGCCCTTTTTACACGAGCTGAAACCCTAATATAACACAAAAGGATACATTAGGGAGCAAGACCTTACAAATGTGACATCTGTGGTAAAATCTGATCACCTAACAAAACACTGGACACATTCAGGAGAAAAACCTTTCAAATGTGATGTTAGTGGGAAAAGTTTTACACAATCTGGTAACCTGACTCAACACAAAAGGACTTGTTCAGAAGAAAAAACCTTTCTGTGTGAAATGTTTTACACTATTAGAATATTATGCTTACCAAAAAAAAATACCTTGAGAAGAGCAAATCTACAAATTGATGCGTTTGAGAAACTTTTTTTCAATATTAATAAACAGGACCCTTAATATTTGATGTCTATTCAGTGGATCTTTTAGTCAGTTACAAAATCAGAAAATTTGACTACTTTGTGTCTTTTAGTCAGTAACGAAGTCAGAAAATTTGACTACTTTGTGTCTTTTAGTCAGTAACAAAATCAGAAAATTTGACTACTTTGTGTCTTTTAGTCAGTGACAAAATCAGACAATTTGACAACTTTGTGTCTTTTCACATCTTTAATAATTTTTCAAATTCTTATTATGAGCTTGTACTTTAACTATGAACAATAATTTGTCATCAATAACTTTCAAAACATGCTTAAAATAAAAATATTATTATTTGTTTAAAAAATAGACATCTTATACACAGGTGATGTAAATTATTGTAAATATTCTTCAAAAATAGTTTTCTGTAAATTCACGTCAGTTTTATTGTATTTTGTCAAATGCTATTTGGCCTACTAATACTACACTGTTTCCAATAAGTATTATATGCAATCTTCTACCCCCAATGTGTGGTTCATTATAAATCTAGAAAGCTATTAAAATACTCTCTCTTAACATCAACAATTTATCTGTACAAGACACTTGTCTGTCTTAGTATGTTGGCTATCAATGATCAATGGCTTTACAACAGCATCCACTGCATTATACTGACAAAGTAATTATGAATTGAAACTGAGAAGTGTAAGATTACCAGCCACCTGCATTACTCCTAACTCCACAAGTTTTCCCCTAACCTATGCATTTTTCTTATTGCTTTAATTTCAATGTTATCCATATCATTGATTATTATTGTCGTATGATACGACGTATAAATATTTTTAGCATTTTTATTAATTAGGACTTTCCTGTACATTTGTATTTTATTTGGCTTTTAAAAAAGTTTAATATAATTTACTTGTCATTGCTGTAATATAAGTCACACGTTGGACTGAGAACAAACCTGGAAGGTGGGGTTACTAAATATGTGTCATTTGAGATGGCGTCAAAAGGCCTCGAGTCACTAAGACTCCTATAGAATCCCTCGAGGAATTCCCCAGCAACTTGTCTCCCCTTCCCCGAGGTGAGATATCCGACGGGGACACCCCCGAGATGATCCCCTAGAAGAGAGGGTTGTCTGGGCAGATGGCAGCCGCACAAGTCGACCTAGTCTGCCTCACAATCTCAAGGGAGTTTCCACCCCAAATGGTGGATGAGGATATTTTTCCTTCTTCGGCCCGCCATAGCTGCGGCCCCACCACAGCACAGAATACGGGTCTATATAACCAAGGACTGTCGCAAGTTATTACTTACTACTTATTACTACACATATGACATGCAGTCATTCTGAAGAATTGACTCAGTTCTGATTTTTAAAATATTCAGATCCAGTTAAATAGAAATACTGGGAGAGGGCAGAAAATAACAATGAACAACTCTGTTAAAATGTATTGAAAATAAACGTAATTTTAAAAAATAATAACAATATCCAGAATATAGGTTCCAGGAGAAGCAATCATTTATGTTAATCATTTAATAAAGTCCCACAGTAAATTTTATGTATGTTAATGTATCTATGTATTTGATGTGAGCTATTTTCAATAAATTTCTTGGATATTTAAAGTTAATGATTTTCTTTTACAATTTATACCATTCCTTGGAATTTGTGTTTCAAAATGATGTGTTTCAGTCTAATAAAAACAAACCCGTAAAAACAAAGTTTTTGACTATAAATCCCTTATATATGAGACATAACTAACAGTATTGATTATTTTCAAACAATACAGACTGACACCGAGTGATGTCCCTTGTCTTTAATAAATGGGGGTGGGATGTGAGGGGGTGTCGGCACGACGGTCGGCGTCAACTCAAACTCACGTGAAACTGGCAGAAAAAAAACAATAACAAACAGTGAATTTTGAATTACATACCTCATATACGGATAAACTAAAAATGCATTAATTTAATTACGGTACGTTCGATCGATCTGAAATTTTGATACGATGCATTATTAGGTCAGACGGGTCCGTGTGCCAAATTTCAGTTCGATCGGATCATGGGAAGTGGGTCATTTTTGACTTCTGTTTTTCCGCCCGCCCGCCCGCCGAGCCCAAGACAGAGACGGCCGCGAAGTTAATATAAGGGATTTAAAAAGAGTTCAGTCCTGGAGGCTACAGTTAGGTAGCTAGTCAACTTGGTTTTGAAAATCATTGTAGTTGGCCTTATTTCATAATTGGAAATTAGTATAAGTAATATTAGCATTTAGTGGCCAAAGGGTAAATAATAAAATAAGGTAACATATTTAATTTTATTTTATGTCTATGCTCTTTCAATAGTGCAGGGAGACAATTTGCTGCCCGCTAAATATAAAACATACTGTTTGTTTTGGCACAGTGAAATATGGTCATCAGCAACCTAGAAATAATGTGTCCCTTACATATGGTGCCATCCATATATTATGTACGCAAAAAAGGGGGGGGGTAAATTAACGGCATTTTGCGTATGGATGAGTACGAGGGGGGAGGGGAGTCTCGACTAAATGTGTACGTACGCACAACAAAATTAATTTGCATACTACTAACTAAGCCTAGTAACTAAAACCGCTCTGGCTCAAAAATGTCTTTATAGACCGACTGAGTCACGACTGATATGCAATGTTTTATAATCTAATGCAAACGAAATTCTGAACTTTTAATTACATGCAAGTAATTAGCATTGGAATCAGCCCCTATGTTCACACATTACTAAAATATATCCGTCTGATTTATAATTATATTTCCATTTCTTGAAATTAGAAATTTCTATTTCGCCCACCGGTGCCTTAGCCGTTATAAATACACAACGGGACGGCAATTTCACTGCTTGCATTCAGGGCTGGCCCTAGAGTACACTGGGTCCAAGGCAGCAAACTTTGAGCGGGGCCCCAGGCACAAGACCCATTCAAAAAGTTGCAATTCTACATATATTAAAAGAATGGGGAAAAAATAAAGTGCTCAAAATTCTAGTCTATAACAGCACTGACACATCAATAATTACAGTTTTGTTCATTTAATTGAAGATCCTAAAACTCAAAAACGATGTTAATAGCCTACTGTCATTAAAAATGGTTTGTTTTGGTATGCTAATTGAGAGTTTATATATACCTGTATGTAACTTAACATTATAAACTATATACACTAGCGTTGGTTTGCTTGTATCTTCTACTTCTACCTTGTTTTTACAACGCTCAAGCAAATTTTGCGAGCTTGGGACGCTGCAAAATCTGAAATAAGTTAAATAAGTTCATTATTGGCAACATCCTTAGCAAAAACATTTTCAGTTGACAAAATAGCTAAGTTACTGAGCCTATATTGCATCAGTTGCGTAGCTATGGGAGGGGGCCAAAATTAGAAAGTCCCCTGGGCCCCTACTTGAGGGGGGCCCAAATTATTGTCCGAATTTTTTTTACATTAAATATGACGCCACCACCATGTATCTGGGGCCCCCAAAGAGGTTAAGCCCCCCGGACCCCAAAACCCCTACTAATTCCTAGCTACGCCACGGTCTTGAATCATTGTTGACCGCATTTAGGTTTCAATAAGTTTTTTTTCTCGAAAATCTTCTTTCTCCGAGAGCCACTGAGACAGGAATAGTTAAAAGTATTCAAAGTGCAATGTGTGTGCTAGGAAAGTCACTATATCTGGATCGTTTTAGGTGACTGCAGGAATTATAGAACACTGTGATTGCAGCTCTTCAGCAAGCATGGAATCACCAAGATCCTTACTTTCGCAGGCTGTAAGCTTTTTCTCCAGATTCATACTGCATATGACACTTGTTGTTGCTGTTGTTGTTCTTATTGTTGTAATTGATGACATTTATTATAAATAAATCCAAATGAGTAATAATGCCTTCGTAGTATTTCAAAGGGAATGTCCATCGATATGATTGCCCTATCAACAATCTGGTTACATAAATATGTGCGAAAGGTTTCTTGTGCATCTATGAATCCTTCATCTTCTCCTTCATATGTAAATTGCTTGTTTCTTTCTTTTTCGCTCAATCGTCTCTTTGAAAATGGGCTCAACTTCTAAGTCAGTGATAATTTCTTTTGAAATTGCTATTGCTGTTTCAAAACCACAATTTCTGTAAGATTTCAAGCACTTGTAAATATTCATACTATTGCCACTTTGATTTCTCATGATCATACAGTCTAAAACTGGCACTTTTCCAGTCACAAATCCGTTGGATGCCAGAGCGGACAGTGTAGCCAAAACGTTTGCAACAGAAACAAAACATTTTGTATTTAAATGCCGAATGTATAAGCCATTTTCGGTGTACAACTTCTCCATTTTCAACATGTCGTTTGTAAACGTGTGAAAAGTAGTAAAATGTCAAAGCGCGGGGTCCTGAAAAGCGCGGGGCCCAAGGCGGTTTCCTCGTTCGCCTTGCCCTAAGGCCGGTCCTGCTTGCATTGTTCTATTTTATCAGTTTTGTTATGCAGTGTTCAAGACAATAACATTTAAATGTTCTATTGTATTTCTTCAATAATTTCAACATAAAAACACGATATTACAAAAAACTATAATGGGGTCGCCAATGAATGACGTCACGCGATTTTGACTGATCATTACCCCACCCCCTCGTCACACTTCGTTACAAAAGCTTAGACCCCCCTCCAGTATGACCTCACAAAGGGGCGGTCCATAAATGACGTCACACACCTAGAGGGGGGTAGACCATTTGGGACGAAAGGGGGTGGGTGGGGTGTTTAAGAAATGTGACGTCACATCAAACGTGTAACTTTAAAGTAAAGTTGTACTAAAATATTTGATTGTTTACATTTTTTAAAAAAAGAATGACGTTTCACATGGACTTCACGCGGGTTTCGTTATTAGACTGCAGCCTGACACTAAATACATACTTAAATGACAAAAAAGTGGTTTGAAATATGCTAATTTTCAAATAAAATAAATAGAGGTAAAAAAATATTTTTAAAAACCCAGGTCTTTAAAAGTGGACTAAAAAAGAAGAAAATAATTTAAAACCTATAAGCTCAAGTACTTTGATTTAATTATTAATATGACTAAAAACGTGGGGCGGGTGTTTGGTATACAAATTAAAGATATATAATTTAGAAGGCAAGAGCGATCTATAAGTGAGAGAATGAGTGAGCTGCATATGTAAAACCTCAAGCGCATGTTATATGACATTTGTTTTTCATTTGAGGGCTTAATTCCATTTTTATTTCAGTCCTTTAAAATTTTGCTCACCAGTTTCTACATTCATTACAGCAACTACTAACTACTGAACTTTCTCTTTGAGTTTCAGATATGTCAAGTGCAAATCTATCACTTCATCAAACACACCTGGAGCATGACTTAAGAAACACAGTTAACACTACTGCCAAATGAAGCAAGTGGAAATATTTAGACTGACTTATCATATGATAGGTAAAAATACCTATTAGAAAATAAATCTCAAGATTAATGTAACATCTTCTCTGTCAGTGTCAAGCAAATCATACTGAAGAAAACACACATGGGAGAAAAAACTTGAAATGTTATAAAAGTGTGATAGATTTATATACATTTTGATCACTGAATTAAACACAGAACACATTCTTGAGAAAAAGCTTTTAAATTTGATATCTATGGGGAATGTTACTATAGTCAGGTAACATAAGACATAAAGACAAACTTATATTTAAAAAAACATTTCAAATGTGATGTATATGGGAAATGTTTCACTAAATCTGGTAATCTAACTCAACACGAAATGGCACATTCAGGAGAAAAAACTTTCAAATGGGATGTTTGTGGGAATGGTTTTACACAATCTGGTGACTTAAGTAATCACAAAAGGACACATTCAGGAACAAAACCTTTCAAATGTGACGTTTGTGGGAAATTTTTTACACAATCTGGTGTCTTACGTACACACCAAAGGTCACATTCAGGAGAAAAACCTTACAAGTGTGATGTTTGTGGGAAATGTTTTACACAATCTGGTGTCTTAAGTACACACCAAAGGTCACATTCAGGAGAAAGACCTTTCACATGTGATGTCTGTGGCAAATGTTTTCTATCTAGTGGTCATGTAACTAGACACAAAATGACACATTCAGGAGAAAAACCTTTCAAATGTGATGTTTGTGGGAAATGTTTTACAGGAACTGGTCAATTAAGTAAACACAAAAGGACACATTCAGGAGAAAAATCTTTCAAATGTGATGTTTGTGGGAAATGTTTTACACAATCTGGTGTCTTAAGTACACACCAAAGGTCACATTCAGGAGAAAGACCTTTCACATGTGATGTCTGTGGCAAATGTTTTCTATCTAGTGGTCATGTAACTAGACACAAAATGACACATTCAGGAGAAAAACCTTTCAAATGTGATGTTTGTGGGAAATGTTTTACACAATCTTGTGACTTAAGTAATCACAAAAGGACACATTCAGGAGCAAAACCTTTCAAATGTGATGTTTGTGGGAAATGTTTTACACAATCTGGTCACTTAAGTATTCACAAAAGGACACATTCAGGAGAAAAACCTTTCAAATGTGATGTTTGTGGGAAATGTTTTACAGGAACTGGTCAATTAAGTAAACACAAAAGGACACATTCAGGAGAAAAACCTTTCAAATGTGATGTTTGTGGGAAATGTTTTACACAATCTGGTGTCTTAAGTACACACCAAAGGTCACATTCAGGAGAAAGACCTTTCACATGTGATGTCTGTGGCAAATGTTTTCTATCTAGTGGTCATGTAACTAGACACAAAATGACACATTCAGGAGAAAAACCTTTCAAATGTGATGTTTGTGCGAAATGTTTTACAGAATCTGGTCACTTAAGTAATCACAAAAGGACACATTCAGGAGAAGAACCTTTCAAATGTGATGTTTGTGGGAAATGTTTTACACAATCTGGTAACCTAATTAGACACAAAAGGACACATTCGGGAGAAAGACCTTTCACATGTGATGTCTGCGGCAAATGTTTTCTATCTAGTAGTCATGTAACTAGACACAAAATGACACATTCAGAAGAAAAACCTTTCAAGTGTGATGTCTCTAGTGCCCTTTTTACACGAGCTGAAACCCTAATATAACACAAAAGGATACATTAGGGAGCAAGACCTTACAAATGTGACATCTGTGGTAAAATCTGATCACCTAACAAAACACTGGACACATTCAGGAGAAAAACCTTTCAAATGTGATGTTAGTGGGAAAAGTTTTACACAATCTGGTAACCTGACTCAACACAAAAGGACTTGTTCAGAAGAAAAAACCTTTCTGTGTGAAATGTTTTACACTATTAGAATATTATGCTTACCAAAAAAAAATACCTTGAGAAGAGCAAATCTACAAATTGATGCGTTTGAGAAACTTTTTTTCAATATTAATAAACAGGACCCTTAATATTTGATGTCTATTCAGTGGATCTTTTAGTCAGTTACAAAATCAGAAAATTTGACTACTTTGTGTCTTTTAGTCAGTAACGAAGTCAGAAAATTTGACTACTTTGTGTCTTTTAGTCAGTAACAAAATCAGAAAATTTGACTACTTTGTGTCTTTTAGTCAGTGACAAAATCAGACAATTTGACAACTTTGTGTCTTTTCACATCTTTAATAATTTTTCAAATTCTTATTATGAGCTTGTACTTTAACTATGAACAATAATTTGTCATCAATAACTTTCAAAACATGCTTAAAATAAAAATATTATTATTTGTTTAAAAAATAGACATCTTATACACAGGTGATGTAAATTATTGTAAATATTCTTCAAAAATAGTTTTCTGTAAATTCACGTCAGTTTTATTGTATTTTGTCAAATGCTATTTGGCCTACTAATACTACACTGTTTCCAATAAGTATTATATGCAATCTTCTACCCCCAATGTGTGGTTCATTATAAATCTAGAAAGCTATTAAAATACTCTCTCTTAACATCAACAATTTATCTGTACAAGACACTTGTCTGTCTTAGTATGTTGGCTATCAATGATCAATGGCTTTACAACAGCATCCACTGCATTATACTGACAAAGTAATTATGAATTGAAACTGAGAAGTGTAAGATTACCAGCCACCTGCATTACTCCTAACTCCACAAGTTTTCCCCTAACCTATGCATTTTTCTTATTGCTTTAATTTCAATGTTATCCATATCATTGATTATTATTGTCGTATGATACGACGTATAAATATTTTTAGCATTTTTATTAATTAGGACTTTCCTGTACATTTGTATTTTATTTGGCTTTTAAAAAAGTTTAATATAATTTACTTGTCATTGCTGTAATATAAGTCACACGTTGGACTGAGAACAAACCTGGAAGGTGGGGTTACTAAATATGTGTCATTTGAGATGGCGTCAAAAGGCCTCGAGTCACTAAGACTCCTATAGAATCCCTCGAGGAATTCCCCAGCAACTTGTCTCCCCTTCCCCGAGGTGAGATATCCGACGGGGACACCCCCGAGACGATCCCCTAGAAGAGAGGGTTGTCTGGGCAGATGGCAGCCGCACAAGTCGACCTAGTCTGCCTCACAATCTCAAGGGAGTTTCCACCCCAAATGGTGGATGAGGATATTTTTCCTTCTTCGGCCCGCCATAGCTGCGGCCCCACCACAGCACAGAATACGGGTCTATATAACCAAGGACTGTCGCAAGTTATTACTTACTACTTATTACTACACATATGACATGCAGTCATTCTGAAGAATTGACTCAGTTCTGATTTTTAAAATATTCAGATCCAGTTAAATAGAAATACTGGGAGAGGGCAGAAAATAACAATGAACAACTCTGTTAAAATGTATTGAAAATAAACGTAATTTTAAAAAATAATAACAATATCCAGAATATAGGTTCCAGGAGAAGCAATCATTTATGTTAATCATTTAATAAAGTCCCACAGTAAATTTTATGTATGTTAATGTATCTATGTATTTGATGTGAGCTATTTTCAATAAATTTCTTGGATATTTAAAGTTAATGATTTTCTTTTACAATTTATACCATTCCTTGGAATTTGTGTTTCAAAATGATGTGTTTCAGTCTAATAAAAACAAACCCGTAAAAACAAAGTTTTTGACTATAAATCCCTTATATATGAGACATAACTAACAGTATTGATTATTTTCAAACAATACAGACTGACACCGAGTGATGTCCCTTGTCTTTAATAAATGGGGGTGGGATGTGAGGGGGTGTCGGCACGACGGTCGGCGTCAACTCAAACTCACGTGAAACTGGCAGAAAAAAAACAATAACAAACAGTGAATTTTGAATTACATACCTCATATACGGATAAACTAAAAATGCATTAATTTAATTACGGTACGTTCGATCGATCTGAAATTTTGATACGATGCATTATTAGGTCAGACGGGTCCGTGTGCCAAATTTCAGTTCGATCGGATCATGGGAAGTGGGTCATTTTTGACTTCTGTTTTTCCGCCCGCCCGCCCGCCGAGCCCAAGACAGAGACGGCCGCGAAGTTAATATAAGGGATTTAAAAAGAGTTCAGTCCTGGAGGCTACAGTTAGGTAGCTAGTCAACTTGGTTTTGAAAATCATTGTAGTTGGCCTTATTTCATAATTGGAAATTAGTATAAGTAATATTAGCATTTAGTGGCCAAAGGGTAAATAATAAAATAAGGTAACATATTTAATTTTATTTTATGTCTATGCTCTTTCAATAGTGCAGGGAGACAATTTGCTGCCCGCTAAATATAAAACATACTGTTTGTTTTGGCACAGTGAAATATGGTCATCAGCAACCTAGAAATAATGTGTCCCTTACATATGGTGCCATCCATATATTATGTACGCAAAAAAGGGGGGGGGTAAATTAACGGCATTTTGCGTATGGATGAGTACGAGGGGGGAGGGGAGTCTCGACTAAATGTGTACGTACGCACAACAAAATTAATTTGCATACTACTAACTAAGCCTAGTAACTAAAACCGCTCTGGCTCAAAAATGTCTTTATAGACCGACTGAGTCACGACTGATATGCAATGTTTTATAATCTAATGCAAACGAAATTCTGAACTTTTAATTACATGCAAGTAATTAGCATTTGAATCAGCCCCTATGTTCACACATTACTAAAATATATCCGTCTGATTTATAATTATATTTCCATTTCTTGAAATTAGAAATTTCTATTTCGCCCACCGGTGCCTTAGCCGTTATAAATACACAACGGGACGGCAATTTCACTGCTTGCATTCAGGGCTGGCCCTAGAGTACACTGGGTCCAAGGCAGCAAACTTTGAGCGGGGCCCCAGGCACAAGACCCATTCAAAAAGTTGCAATTCTACATATATTAAAAGAATGGGGAAAAAATAAAGTGCTCAAAATTCTAGTCTATAACAGCACTGACACATCAATAATTACAGTTTTGTTCATTTAATTGAAGATCCTAAAACTCAAAAACGATGTTAATAGCCTACTGTCATTAAAAATGGTTTGTTTTGGTATGCTAATTGAGAGTTTATATATACCTGTATGTAACTTAACATTATAAACTATATACACTAGCGTTGGTTTGCTTGTATCTTCTACTTCTACCTTGTTTTTACAACGCTCAAGCAAATTTTGCGAGCTTGGGACGCTGCAAAATCTGAAATAAGTTAAATAAGTTCATTATTGGCAACATCCTTAGCAAAAACATTTTCAGTTGACAAAATAGCTAAGTTACTGAGCCTATATTGCATCAGTTGCGTAGCTATGGGAGGGGGCCAAAATTAGAAAGTCCCCTGGGCCCCTACTTGAGGGGGGCCCAAATTATTGTCCGAATTTTTTTTACATTAAATATGACGCCACCACCATGTATCTGGGGCCCCCAAAGAGGTTAAGCCCCCCGGACCCCAAAACCCCTACTAATTCCTAGCTACGCCACGGTCTTGAATCATTGTTGACCGCATTTAGGTTTCAATAAGTTTTTTTTCTCGAAAATCTTCTTTCTCCGAGAGCCACTGAGACAGGAATAGTTAAAAGTATTCAAAGTGCAATGTGTGTGCTAGGAAAGTCACTATATCTGGATCGTTTTAGGTGACTGCAGGAATTATAGAACACTGTGATTGCAGCTCTTCAGCAAGCATGGAATCACCAAGATCCTTACTTTCGCAGGCTGTAAGCTTTTTCTCCAGATTCATACTGCATATGACACTTGTTGTTGCTGTTGTTGTTCTTATTGTTGTAATTGATGACATTTATTATAAATAAATCCAAATGAGTAATAATGCCTTCGTAGTATTTCAAAGGGAATGTCCATCGATATGATTGCCCTATCAACAATCTGGTTACATAAATATGTGCGAAAGGTTTCTTGTGCATCTATGAATCCTTCATCTTCTCCTTCATATGTAAATTGCTTGTTTCTTTCTTTTTCGCTCAATCGTCTCTTTGAAAATGGGCTCAACTTCTAAGTCAGTGATAATTTCTTTTGAAATTGCTATTGCTGTTTCAAAACCACAATTTCTGTAAGATTTCAAGCACTTGTAAATATTCATACTATTGCCACTTTGATTTCTCATGATCATACAGTCTAAAACTGGCACTTTTCCAGTCACAAATCCGTTGGATGCCAGAGCGGACAGTGTAGCCAAAACGTTTGCAACAGAAACAAAACATTTTGTATTTAAATGCCGAATGTATAAGCCATTTTCGGTGTACAACTTCTCCATTTTCAACATGTCGTTTGTAAACGTGTGAAAAGTAGTAAAATGTCAAAGCGCGGGGTCCTGAAAAGCGCGGGGCCCAAGGCGGTTTCCTCGTTCGCCTTGCCCTAAGGCCGGTCCTGCTTGCATTGTTCTATTTTATCAGTTTTGTTATGCAGTGTTCAAGACAATAACATTTAAATGTTCTATTGTATTTCTTCAATAATTTCAACATAAAAACACGATATTACAAAAAACTATAATGGGGTCGCCAATGAATGACGTCACGCGATTTTGACTGATCATTACCCCACCCCCTCGTCACACTTCGTTACAAAAGCTTAGACCCCCCTCCAGTATGACCTCACAAAGGGGCGGTCCATAAATGACGTCACACACCTAGAGGGGGGTAGACCATTTGGGACGAAAGGGGGTGGGTGGGGTGTTTAAGAAATGTGACGTCACATCAAACGTGTAACTTTAAAGTAAAGTTGTACTAAAATATTTGATTGTTTACATTTTTTAAAAAAAGAATGACGTTTCACATGGACTTCACGCGGGTTTCGTTATTAGACTGCAGCCTGACACTAAATACATACTTAAATGACAAAAAAGTGGTTTGAAATATGCTAATTTTCAAATAAAATAAATAGAGGTAAAAAAATATTTTTAAAAACCCAGGTCTTTAAAAGTGGACTAAAAAAGAAGAAAATAATTTAAAACCTATAAGCTCAAGTACTTTGATTTAATTATTAATATGACTAAAAACGTGGGGCGGGTGTTTGGTATACAAATTAAAGATATATAATTTAGAAGGCAAGAGCGATCTATAAGTGAGAGAATGAGTGAGCTGCATATGTAAAACCTCACAAGCGCCCGGCCCACGTTTTTAGTCATATTAAATCAAAGTACTTGAACCAGTGGCGTAGCTGGGGGGGGGGCGGTCCGCCCCGGGCGGCACACATCTTGGGGGCGGCATTTGAGGGCATTTGAAAAGTACAGCCCTTTCGGACCACCACCCTTTTTCTTTTGAAAGAGGAAAACCCGGGTGAAAATAAAATATTCGTACTTTCGAGTCGTAATTAACGGATTCTCAAGACATTTTTTATTACACACTGTTTGTTATTACTAACGCATAACCGTTAAGAAATTTAAAATCGCTTAAAAATTGTATTGATTTGTTTTGAAAATTAAGCGGTATACATCACAGATGATGCCTTTTATTTTTATAAGAAAACGACACAAAGAACACATCACCGCTGGACCGAATATACTATCAATATCGCCGCGACAGTTATTGCGTGGATTTTCGACATGCACAGAATGATAAGCGAACAAGTACCAACATGGAATGGTGGTTCAAATATTGTGTTTAACTTGCAAGTAGCAATTTATATTACTGTATAAGTTTACAGCAAATTATTCTAAGGTAATTTATTAAAAATTAATTATATTTTTTTTTCATTTAAGTAGCAGAAACAGAATTTGTGTGTTTCATTAAAATACGTTTATTCACAAAAACTTTTACGCCTATCCTATTAAAGTAATGTTTAGATAGTTTGAATTAGTCTATTTTACAGGAAAATTATTGCGATTTTTATTATTACACGCTTTTATTTAAGTCACAATGTTTGTATGTTGTATCCATCCTTCCTTCAAATCTTGAAACGTAAAATTAAACCACTTCTGATGGACCTAGAGATCTCAAAATTTTACCACAGATAGATCTTGGATGACAATGCATTGTATCAAAATTTCAGATCGATCGAATGTACCGTAATGAAATTAATCAATTTTATGTATAGTCGTCTGCTAGAGTTGACCTCCACGGCTCACTGGTTTCACTCTAGCCCTCGTAAATTCCCGTGTTTACATCAAGGGCAGGGGAAATCAGCGCGTTTCAGTCTGTAAATGTTTGTAAATAAAAGCGTGTCCTTTTTAAAAAAAGATTTTTTTACATTTTACTTATTTATTTTCAAGCTCTTAACTCAACTTTGCTTCATAACCCTGGGGGGGGGGACGGGGGACTGAGCTCAGCATGACACGTAAAATGTAAACAAAAGCACGCGGGTACGTCGATGGGTCGCGTCAACGCATCAACTCAAACTCTCACGTGGGAAAAAAAACAATAACAAACCGTGAATTTAATTACATACCTCATATAAGGATAAACTAAAAATGCATTAATTTAATTACGGTACGATGGATCGATCTGAAATTTTGATACAATGCATTGTTAGGTCAGACGGGTCCGTGTGCCAAATTGCAGCTCGATCGGATCACGGTAAGTGGATCATTTTTGACTTTTGTTTTTCCGCCCGCCCAAGACAGACAGACAGAGAGATAGAGATGACGACAGAGACGGCCGCGAAGTTAATATAAGGGATTTAAAAAGATGTGTGGGCTTAAGACGTGAATTTTAAAGAGTTTTTATTATAAGTTTTAAAAAATAGCTGTAAAAACAAAGTTTTTGACTATAAATCCCTTATATATGAGACATAACTAAAAGTAGTGATTATGTTAAAAGCGTGTCCTTTTTTAAAAAAAAAGATTTTTAAAATATTTAATTTTTATTTACAAGAAATATTAATCGCGATTGTTGTTGTTTTTTCTCCAAGTATTGCATAATGGTGAAAATTTGTTAAGATCGTGAATGGTGTATTCACCATTGAAAAATATATATAATCTGCTGTAAACTGTTTGATGATCTTTTCCAATAAAATTTTAAGACGGAAAAATGGTTTTTAAAAAAGTGTAAATCTCAAAATAAGTCATCACGAGTTGAGTCTACTGCACATTCGATCATTTTCCCAATGGAAGGAATAAGAAATAAGAATTTGACAAAGTGCAACTTTTGATAAACTACAACAACAGAATATTGATAAAGAAATAAGAAAAAAATTAAAGCAAAAACTCACAATACTTAATATAATTAGATTCTTAGCAACAACAAAAAAATTTGGCGTTGAGGGGTCATCGTGAAAGTATTCATGAGGAAGACATCAATTCAGTTGAAAATAGAGGAAATTTTCTAGAGCTTGTTGATTTGTTGGCCAAGTGCGACCCAGTATTACGTGAACATTTAGTAAATATTAAGATGAGTAATAAATATAGTGTCTCATATTTGTGGAAAATGATTCGAAATGAATTCATAGACCTATTGAGGGGAGCAGAGAGAAAAACAAATATGGACCAAATAAAGCAAGCTAAAAACTTTTGTATGATATTTTACAGCACTTCAGATATTTCCCGTAATGTTTAAACTAGTCAAATTAAAAGATACGTAGTTATTGATATCAGTGAAGTTAAAGTTGTAGAATCGTATATTTACTTTGTAGAAAATAAAGGAAAAACTGCTGAGGAAATCACAAATATGATTTTAAAGAAATTAGCAAATGTTTAGATACAAAAAAGTTGCAGAGGATAGGGCTTACGATAATGCTTCCGTCAATCTAAATACAGAGTTTGTAGCATGCACACATCATTCATTTAAATCAATTTGGAACTATCGAAAAGTTGTTTTCATTTGTTAAAATTCTTCCACTCATCGATGGGAAGTTTTACTTTATGTCACTGGGTCAAGGTGTCAAACGCAGCGTTGAAACTCACTGGAGCGCTTGAGCAGAAGCAGTAACTATAGTAAAAAATCATTTTTAAATTATTTTTTTTTACATTTTAAGCGCCTTGGAAAAATTGACATCTGAAGAAGAAAATAGTAAAACGAGATCACTTGCTGAAAATTTTCTCAATTCAATATACATGCAATCTGTTTCTTTTCTATGCTGTCACAATTTATGGGAACCCGTCTTTTTTGTAAATTAATGATGCTCAAAAATACCTTCAAATACAATGTTCACCAATGCCTTATAAAACTAAATTCTTTGCAAACCCATTTCATGGAACAAAGAGATGTGTTAATGGAAAAAGCTGTTATAGCAGCCAAAAGAATGTTAGAAGTTAGAAGGGAAAAACATATGAGTGGGGAAAATTTAAAGACGTGGTCTTATCTTTAGAACATGAAATACGACGAGAAATTGTTTAATCCATGGATCGAATTATAAGGAATTAAAAGAACGCTTTGATCAGTTGCATGTCCATGTAAGAAAATATTCGTGCATATATCCCATGTAACCTACTAAATGTGAGAAATTGAATGTCAAATAAATGATTTTATTGACATTGATAAAGAATAGTCTCATATTGAAAGAAGAATGATCCAGGTTTCATGGCTGTACCTATACCACAAAAAGAGGCATTGCATTGGAACAATGGAGGAAAAGGCCCCCTCGATCTATTAAAATTTATTAAACAGTATAGATTGGAAACTTCTGAACCCAACATTGTAATCTTGCTAAGAATTTTTATAACAATTATTGTTATCAGTGTCGCTAGTTTTGAAAGGAGCTTCTCCAAAATGAAGTTGATAAAAAATTATCTTCGTTCCACAATGAGTGCATGATTTAAGACTATTTTAAGACTACTAAATCTTGCAATATTGTACATAGAACAAAATATAACAAATTATTTAAACTTTGATAGCATAATACACGATTTTCTACTATGGAAGTTAGGAAAATAAATGTATAAATAATATGTTTACATACTAATACTAATGTGCACAATTTGTTCATAAAAAATAAATAAATAATTTATTTATAAATACAAAATAAAAGCATACTAATTGGTATTTTTTGTTGAAAAATTGGAATACGTTTGTCTCATTGGGGGGGGGGCTGCAACCTCATTAACTTTCTTGTAAACTTGTAACCTTAAAAAAAGTATCTTGTATTGTCCGTAATTCTTATAAAATATGTATTTATAGGTATAACATCTTATTTGACCTCCTTTATTGCCGGGCTTACTTAAATATGGCATCCAATGGTAAAAATGTTCACCATCTTTACTTTGTTTCCATTACAATTATTTATTTATGTTTCTTAATTTATAAAAACCATGATACTATTCACTTAAAAAGGGCGGCAAATTGGAGACCGCCCCGGGCGGCAAAAGTTCTAGCTACGCCACTGACTTGAACTTATAAGTTTTAAATTATTTTCTTCTTTTTAGTCCACTTATAAAAAACGTGGTTTAAAATTATTTTTTTTACCTCTATTTATTTTATTCTTTTTAGTCTAAGTGTAAAATCATAGAGTACATCGAAAATTGTATTTCTTTAAACGCATCGCCTGACTAACATTTACAGACTGAAACTGTCTGAACTCCCCTTGCTGTTAAACATGAGGATGTGGTCATCGATTAACTCCGTTGGCACGGGGATGTAAACAATAGCAGACGGATACAGATGCTATATAGAGAAAACCTAAAATACATTATTAATTTATTTACGGTACATTCGATCGATGTGAAATTTTAATACAATTCATTGTCATCCAAGATCTATCTGTGTTAAAATTTTGAGATCTATAGGCATAGGACCATCAGAAGAGGTTTAATTATACGTTGGAAAATTTGAAATTTTGCGGACAAACAGAAAGACAGACAGTAACGAAAGGAAGTTAATAGAAATGTGGTAATAAAAAAAAGCTTTTATTTGTGTGTGTGTGTGAGTTGGGCATTTCTTCGACGTGATATTGGAGGGGGTCTAATTTTTTGTGACCGTAAAAATTGGCCAAAAAATGTGTGACATCAAAAGCGTATTTACTAATTGAAAATTAGCATGTTTCAAATCACTTCATTGTCATTTTAGTATGTATTTAGTGTAAGGCTGCACTCTTATATAGTAACACGTGTGAATCCATTTAAAACGTCATGAGTCATTAAATAAATTGCAAGTAATCAAATATTTAAGTGGAACTTATATTTAAAATAGTGTATTTTGATGTGACGTCACATCAGGGCCGCAGCCAGGAATGTTTTGGCCCCTGACAACTGGGTACATGTGGGCCCCTCTGGGCTCCACCTCGTGCCTGATGTCTTTTCCCAGGTCCCCACATTCCAAAAACCTTGAAATATGTACCTATTACAAAATAGCCGAAATGTAGCTTATCCGACAGCGACAATGCTGGCTGCATTTATGAATACCAATGACGAATACCATTCTTGGTGAGTTCAACCTTCTCGAAAATAAAAGTTTGACTGCAAGTAGGAAAGTCAGCGAAAGCAGATGGCGGGATTGAAATTATACATTAATGAGATAGGCCTATGCAACGGGTTAGTTGTAACGGTACAATATACCAATACAACTGGGAGTGTAACAGACTTTTGGGAAA
This sequence comes from Ampullaceana balthica, assembly GCA_944989445.1. Lineage (NCBI taxonomy): Eukaryota > Metazoa > Mollusca > Gastropoda > Lymnaeidae > Ampullaceana > Ampullaceana balthica. The sequence goes on along the minus strand of CALYLW010001293.1, from coordinate 137,665 downwards.
CTATTTGCCAGTGTAATCTGAAGGCATTTTTTTAAATATCATTATCACGTCTATTAACTGACTTTCAGTTTTTAACTTGCATAACACCATGCACTGTCTGTCCCGGTCTTGCAAGTGATCTGGCCATCGCACAGGACGTCTGTAGTTGTGAAATTCGTCGTCATGTTCGACAAAATCATCAACATTATCATTTGCCTCTCCTAGTCCTAACTCCGCTGATAGTTCTACTGTCTCAACTTCAGTTGAAGTTGCAGATGTTTCGTTTCCAGATCTGATAGTTGCACAACCGCGTTCTTCGTCTGCGACCCGCAAATCTTCACGTGGCAATTCCTGGCGGGATGTTGATGGAAAGGAAACATCTTCAGATTTAGCATAGATATTAGGTTTAGGAGCATCGCTGTGTTTAAATTTTTGGTTTTCAATCTCTGTCCCGTTTCTCCCTGTGTTTCCTTTCCCGTCGCTTTTTAGAACCAGACTGGTGTCGATTCATTTTATGTTCTACTTTGATCTGTTTGGCAAATAATGATAACTTCATAATAACTTAGAAAGATGTTATCTCAACTAACACTGAATTTCTTATCTTATGCGAACCCCCGTCCCCCTAGGTATTTGACGTCATTTATGTTCTGGGTAATTTTCTTATTTCGGCGCATTTTATTTTTCGCGTAGTTTAAATCCAAAAAAATCAACTCCACTAACTAGGAAATCTATTTTAAAATTAATATTAGTAAATTATGTTTTTTTTTCCGGATCAGGCCACCATCTTTGTTTATATGCAAGAGTCTGAAGCACTATAACTAAGACTAAAGCTAACCCTAACCCTAATTTCTTTAAAATAATACCTTCCATTTTCGAAAAATTCACTTAAAATTTGTTTAAAACTAAATCAATCTAGCACAAATCGGGCTGTGTATACAGTTTCAAACCTAGCAGTAGTACCGTCCTCAACGCGGCCGCCATATTTGATCCGTTAAACGATAATTAGCCTTAATATTTAATATTTTTGTTCAAATAAACGTACTATTTTTCAATTTGTGCGAAATAAAAAATTTGTATATTTCATGCATCTGCCAATCAGGAAATCTTTTTTCTTAAAAGTTATTATTTTTTGTAATGCCAAATTGGATATTTTGGTTCATCCAGCTGTCTTGCTATAACATAAGTTTGGCCTTTTTTGTTTGCCTTTTTGGCAATCAGTTTGACCTTTTACCCAAATTACAATCTTGGCAATCCTGACGCAATTGTGTGTATCTTGCGCTACGGCAAAGGCGTTGAATGGAAGAGGGTAAAAAACCATAACTCGGCTGCTGCTCAAAAATCGTTATAGGGATGGTTTTCCAGCGAAAAATTTAATATTTTAAATTAGGTCAACATCAAAATAAATAACATATAATTAAAGGGTTTAAAATACACTTTTCAATGGTACAACTTTAATTTGTAAAACATCTCTTTCTATAATAGAAAAATGTGAGTGAGAAGTTACTAATTTTTAGCTTCAGGGCGAAAAAACGCAATTTTGCGTCAGTTTGTGGTACCTATAACTAGTAACCAGCATCTGGCAGCATTTCTTCGCACCACAACTACTTGATACCAACCAGACCTAGAGAAACTTGTTAGTTCAAGGGCTTCTCGGCAGAATCATAACAATTAATGTTAACTATAATTATGAGTCTAGATGTAGTGTGTTTCTATTTATAAATTTTACATATTTAAATATTTTTTAATTATGTAACTAAAATTTCTTCAACATACAGGTAAAAACAACTGAAATTTTTAAATCATTATATTTGAATAAACAGTATTTAAAAAATACTTCATTACAGCTAAAGCAATTTTTCATTGCGATTGGACTCGTGAAACATATTGCTTCAATGCGGTTCTCAACAAAAAAAAATTTAAATGGCTCTCAGTTACTACAGGTATGGCCACCCCTGTACTAATAGAAAGTTTATCGCATAATAGAGACATGTTATATGACATTTGTTTTTCATTTGAGGGCTTAATTCCATTTTTATTTCATTCCTTAAAATTTTGCTCACCAGTTTCTACATTCATTACAGTAAACTACTAACTACTGAACTTTCTCTTTGAGTTTCAGATATGTCAAGTGCAAATCTATCACTTCATCAAACACACCTGGAGCATGACTTAAGAAACACAGTTAACACTACTGCCAAATGAAGCAAGTGGAAATATTTAGACTGACTTATCATATGATAGGTAAAAATATCTATTAGAAAATAAATCTCAAGATTAATGTAACATCTTCTCTGTCAGTGTCAAGCAAATCATGCTGAAGAAAACACACATGGGAGAAAAAACTTGAAATGTTATAAAAGTGTGATAGATTGATATACATTTTGATCACTGAATTAAACACAGAACACATTCTTGAGAAAAAGCTTTTAAATTTGATATCTATGGGGAATGTTACTACAGTCTGGTAACATAAGACATAAAGACAAACTCATGTAAAAAAAAATGTTTTACTTAATCTGGTAATCTAACTCAACACGAAATGGCACATTTAGGAGAAAAACCTTTCAAATGTGATGTTTGTGCGAAATGTTTTACAGAATCTGGTCAGTTAAGTAATCACAAAAGGACACATTCAGGAGAAAAACCTTTCAAATGTGATGTTTGTGCGAAATGTTTTACAGAATCTGGTAACCTAATTCAACACAAAAGAACACATTCAGGAGAAAACCCTTTCAAATGTGATGTCTGTGGCAAATGTTTTCTATCTAGTAGTCACGTAACTAGACACAAAAGAACACATTCAGGAGAAAAACCTTTCAAATGTGATGTTTGTGGGAAATGTTTTACACAATCTGGTGACTTAAGTAATCACAAAAGGACACATTCAGGAGAAAAACCTTTCAAATGTGATGTTTGTGGAAATGTTTTTACAGAATCTGGTACGTAATTCAACACAAAAGACACATTCAGGAGAAAAACCTTTCAAATGTGATGTCTGTGGGAAATGTTTTACACAATCTGGTGACTTAAGTAAACACAAAAGGACACATTCAGGAGAAAAACCTTTCAATTGTGATGTTTGTGGGAAATGTTTTACAGAATCTGGTCACTTAAGTAAACACAAAAGGACACATTCAGGAGAAAAACCTTTCAAATGTGATGTTTGTGGGAAATGTTTTAACAAATCTGGTCACTTAAGTACACACAAAAGGACACATTCAGGAGAAAAACCTTTCAAATGTGATGTTTGTGGGAAATGTTTTACAGAATCTAGTGTCAGTAAGTAGACACAAAAGGACACACATTCAGGAGAAAAACCTTTCAAATGTGATGTTTGTGGAGATGTTTTACAGAATCTGTGTGCCATGTAAGTAAACACAAAAGGACACATTCAGGAGAAAAACCTTTCAAATGTGATGTTTGTGGGAAATGTTTTACAGAATCTGGTCACTTAAGTAAACACAAAAGGACACATTCAGGAGAAGAACCTTTCAAATGTGATGTTTGTGGGAAATGTTTTACACAATCTGGTCCGTTAAGTTCACACAAAGGATACATTCAGGAGAAAAAACTTTCAAATGTGATGTTTGTGGGAAATGTTTTTCACAATCTGGTAACCTAATTAGACACAAAAGGACACATTCGGAGAAAGACCTTTCACATGTGATGTCTGTGGCAAATGTTTTCTATCTAGTAGTCATGTAACTAGACACAAAATGACACATTCAGAAGAAAAACCTTTCAAGTGTGATGTCTCTAATGCCCTTTTTACACGATCTGAAACCCTAATATAACACAAAAGGATACATTAGGGAGCAAGACCTTACAAATGTGACATCTGTGGTAAAATCTGATCACCTAACAAAACACTGGACACATTCTGGAGAAAAACTTTTCACATGTGATGTTAGTGGGAAAAGTTTTACACAATCTGGTAACCTGACTCAACACAAAAGGACTTGTTCAGGAGAAAAAACCTTTCTGTGTGAAATGTTTATACACTATTACTATAGAATATTATGTTTACCAAAAAAAAACCCCAAAAACATTGAGAAGAGCAAATCTACAAATTGATGCGTTTGAGAAAGTTTTTTTCAATATTAATAAACAGGACCCTTAATATTTGGTGTCTATTCAGTGGGTCTTTTAGTCAGTAACAAAATCAGAAAATGTGACTACTTTGTGTCTTTTAGTCAGTAACAAAATCAGAAAATTTGACAACTTTGTGTCTTTTAGTCAGTAACAAAATCAGAAAATTTGACTACTTTGTGTCTTTTAGTCAGTAACAAAATCAGAAAATTTGACTACTTTGTGTCTTTTAGTCAGTAACAAAATCAGAAAATTTGACTACTTTGTGTCTTTTAGTCAGTAACAAAATCAGAAAATGTGACTACTTTGTGTCTTTTAGTCAGTAACAAAATCAGAAAATTTGACTACTTTGTGTCTTTTAGTCAGTAACAAAATCAGAAAATTTGACTACTTTGTGTCTTTTAGTCAGTAACAAAATCAGGAAATTTGACAACTTTGTGTCTTTTATTCAGTAACAAAATCAGAAAATTTGACAACTTTGTGTCTTTTATTCAGTAACAAAATCAGAAAATTTGACAACTTTGTGTCTTTTATTCAGTAACAAAATCAGGAAATTTGACAACTTTGTGTCTTTTATTCAGTAACAAAATCAGAAAATTTGACAACTTTGTGTCTTTTATTCAGTAACAAAATCAGAAAATTTGACAACTTTGTGTCTTTTAGTCAGTAACAAAATCAGAAAATTTGACAACTTTGTGTCTTTTCACAACTTAAATAATTTTTCAAATTCTTATTATGAGCTTGTACTTTAACTATGAACAATAATTTGTCATCAATAACTTTCAAAACATACTTAAAATAAAAATATTATTATTTGTTTAAAAAATAGACATCTTATACACAGGTGATGTAAATTATTGTAAATATTCTTCAAAAATAGTTTTCTGTCAATTCACGTCAGTTTTATTGTATTTTGTCAAATGCTATTTGGCCTACTAATACTACACAGTTTCCAATAAGTATTATATGCAATCTTCTACCCCCAATGTGTGGTTCATTATAAATCTAGAAAATTATTTAAAATACTCTCTCTTAACATCAACAATTTATCTGTACAAGACACTTGTCTGTCTTAGTATGTTGGTGATCATTGATCAATGGCTTTACAACAGCATCCACTGCATTATACTGACAAAGTAATTATGAATTGAAACTGATCAGTGTAAGATTGCAAGTCAACTGCATTACTGCTAATTCCACAAGTTTTCCCCTAACCTATGCATTTTTCTTATTGCTTTCATTTCAATGTTATCCATCACATTATAGTCTTATCAATATTTTTAGCATTTTATTCATTAGGACTTTTTTTGTACATTCTGCATTTAATGTGGCTATTAAATATAAAATTAAATTAAAGCTATTTAAATTCTACTAAAAAAATATAAATAAATTAGAAAAAATACTAAAAATAATAAATGTGTGACATCACACATGGCCCGACCCCCTCCCCCTGTCACAAAGTGTCACACTTTCTTAGACCCCCTCCCCCCTCGGAGCGTGACGTATTTTATGGACGGCCCCTTAGCTAATAATAAAGCAATTTAAATTTATAAAAAATATCACCGTTTTGAATATTTAACTTTACTTAAATTTAAGAAAATATTAAGTCATTCGTACCCAAAATCAAAATAAAACGAATTGTTTGTTTGTTTGTTTTTTATTTGGTTTTTTTTTGCGGGGGTGGGGTCAAAGCTTTGTGACGTATTTTTGGAGGGGGGTCTAACTTTTTGTGACGAGGGGGGGAGGGGGTGAAAAATCGGCCAATATAGCGTGACGTCATTTATGGACGGCCCCTAAACTAAAAATGCATTAATTTAATTGCGGTACATTCGATCGATCTGAAATTTTGATACTATGCATTGTCATCCAAGATCTGTCTGTGGTAAAATTTTGAGATCTCTAGAACCATCAGAAGTGGTTTAATTTTACGTTGGAAAATTTGAAATTTTGGGGACAGACAGACAACGAAAACAATGCGGACAGACAGGACGAAAGCATGTTAATATTAATAACAAGAAATTAAAACTCGATTGAGTATTTAAACGCAATTGCCAACAAGAATTTCCGATTTTTTATCAAGGGAAATCATTCTAGATTTCATTAAAAGTCGATTCAAATAGGTAATTCTGAAACGAAACACAATATGACGTCATATCCCCTCACGCTACATCACACCAAGAATGTGCCAATATAATGCGCAACAATCACAATCAATTTCGAAAAGTAATTCCATGAGAGCCATAGAATCTACATTATGTTTAAAACTAAACATTCAAGTAAATGTGTGCATTTTGTGTAATTTCAACACTAAAAGTACAATACAGTAATTATAGCTCTGAAATCTTTTAATGACATTGTCATGCAGTGACAATACTAATCAATAATGAGTATTACTTACCATTATTGTGACTTATGGTGCTGCATGGATTTGCTAATGGCTTTGTAGTCTGATTGATACGTGGTGAGGTTAAGCTTCATGCAAGCGTTGAGACTTACATCCGTTAAACGTGATCGCTGGTTGGTCTTGGTGTTCTTTAGATGTGAGAGCTGAGCATTGTCAGTACAGCAATACTCACACGCTGCAGTGCAGAAGCAGACCAGGATAATTATTCCCAACCTCATCAAGCAGTGTTTTAAACTGGCGGTCATTTAATGCTCGGGCAACAATAAAGTTGACTACCCGAACCACCAGCGACATGACCTCACCAAGCTGCTCTCATCTTAGCACAAAGCGCCTCCTGATGTAGGATGCAATGAAAGCTTATGAAGCGTTTGTTTTCATGCTCACAAAGAAGAGCGACAAGTCCTGTTTTCCCCACCATGCACGGAGCACACAGAAACAAGTTTATCCATTGGTAGATTTTTTCTTTAGCGAACTCAGTGAAGGGCTCGAAAAATCCTTCCCTCTTGTTGTGCCCTTCATAGAAAAAACAGCAAGACTTTCCTAATGCCATGTTTCACCTACTACATACCTTGCAACCACGCTGAACTGGGATAAATTACTGACGTCTGTTGACTCACCCAAAGTGAGAGAGAAAAACGGTGCCGCATTTATGTCCTTAACTTGCATTGCCTCATTTTGATTTGACACCATGTTGCTACGATCGTGAACAGTTCATTCCAACAGAGGCATTTCTTTTGTCCGTTTAATTATTTTGTCCTGATTGGAAAAGTAATCAAAAAGTTCTTTGGCAACATCAAGCATGAATGCTTTTTCATACCGTTTCTTACAATATCTAATGTGCCAGCAAAGCTATAACCTAATTCCAGTCACCTTGTTGGGTCCAAATACAGATTTGCTGCTTACTAGCTTACACTCTTGATAGCAGTTCTTGACATGCTTTCTTCTGCTGTCTCCTGCAGGATGTTTCAATGCAAATCTAGAATGGCGTGTCTCGAAGTGTCGCTTTACATTTGACCATTTCATAGACGTAACTTTGTCACTGCATAGTAAAAACATCACAGAACCTGTTCTCTTTAGAAAGGCAAATTCCTCTGTCCATTCCTGCTGAAAAGTATGATACTCATCGTCTTTCTCTCTTTTAGCAATCTTGTCAAAAAGGTTTCTAAAATTAGTTAGCTTAGAACGCGATTAAAATGAAAGTTTACTTTCTGATCCGACGACAATCTGTTGTGCGGACCCTTTTGCACATGCACTCATCGTCCGCTATTTTCGAAAACAATATACGGCAGCCCCACTTGAACATTGTATTTTTGCCACTTTGATCCCGAATTCCAAATCTCTCTCCCTTAAATAGCAATCTCTCTCCTAGAGGGCCGTCCATAAATGACGTCACGCTATTTTGGCCGATTTTTTACCTCCCCCCCCTCGTCACGCGTCGTCACAAAAAGTTAGACCCCCCTCTAAAAATACGTCACAAAGCTTTGACCCCCCCCCAAAAAAAAACACAAAACAACAACAACAACAAACAAACACCTTATTAAATCCTTAGTTAACTCGTGGTTTCTGTTTGGTTGAGCCCTTGCTTGTCGCCAAAACTTTGGATAGATTTTTAACCCACTTTATCGTAAGCTAGCAAGCTGAAATTTTGCAGGCAGTTTCGTACCGATGATTAAAACGATGTATTAAAATTTCAGATCGATCGCATGTACCGTAATTAAATTATTGAATTTTTAGATTATTTTATTTATCTCTATGTATCATGTTATTTTTTTATATAGAGTGTCGCGGTGCGTATTATATTGAACGACCTTCCTGTCGCGCAATAAGGTGCGTATTTTATTGACAACACTTTTTATAAACATATTCCTGATCGGTGCGCATTATATTAAACACTTTTTACGACACAACTGCAATTTTGTATTTTTGGATGGTGTTGCGCTGCGTATTATAATGAACATTACTTTTAGTTATGTCTCGTACATAAAGGATTTATAGTAAAAAACTTGTTTTGTACGGGTTTTTTAAAATTAACTATTTAAATATACGCTGATCTGCAAAATACTTTAAATTTAAAGAATAGGATGACTAAAATTGTGGGAAACATCGTTTGACTTCCCCAATATTGCTTGGCGTATTTCCGAACCTTTAACCGTAGCTCGGTTTGCCCTACGGTGGATTAAAGGGGGGGGCTGAACTTGCTAAAGCCAGGGGCCCCCGATGATTAGGGGCCCCGAAACCTATTATTTTCTATAATAAAAGTGGGAAAATGTTTGCATAACGCATTGAAAATATCATAAATAAATAAATAAAATCTCATCTACTTATCCAGTGAAAATGTCGAAGAGTGTGAATTACCAGAAGTCGTCATCATTAGTAATAATATTTAGGGAAACCTAGCTTTAGAAAAAACAATAGATTTCTTATTAGTTTGGAAAACTTACGACCAAAAAAATTTGACATAGTATAGCATAATTCAATAATCGAGTTTTTTTTACCAACTATTAGTTGTGCATTGTACACGAGTTACGACGCTTTGACCTTCAGACAGACTGAAGTAAGAAGTAAATATTCGAATAAATATGTAATTAAATACTAGCACCGTATATACTCATTCTAAAGCCGACTTTTTGGGACAAAATCTATGGGAAAATGTTGGGCGGGGGGAGGGGGGGGGGAGTCGGCTTAAGAGCGGGTCATGGGTGATTTCTGTATGTACATTGAATATCGGTGTCCTTAATTAACCCGAAATACATGTTGCGTTCCGTTATTAATATTCTGTATAGAAGAAGCAGATAAGATTAGATAAATACCATTCATTCCTGTTGAGCATTCATCAAGTTCATACCAATGTATTCCCATGCTGGATCAGGAATTGCCCAAATTGTTTTTAAAATTTTAATATTTTGGAAGAAAATGACATTCAAATTCAAGATTGCCGCGGACAGTCACAGTACAATACTGAAAATATGAGTGGGAAGTATAACGGAGTCCGTGCTAGCCTTCGTGAGAAGCGCAGTGTTGCTCATTATGTGCCGTCCACAGCTCATTCCCTTAATTTGGTTGGGAAAAGTGCAGCAGAAGGTAGTCCTGCTGCAACCAGATTTAAAAAAAAATATTTACTTATTTTTTCACTCTGCAAAATCTTTATACCTGGCTTGTTGCACCTACTCATCGTTAGCAGGGTATTCAAAAGCAATTGAAAATGTTACCTTTTAACAAAGCCTTGTATGACACAAGATGCTCAGCCCGGCTTGATGCTGTAAGATCTGTTAATAAATAATACCAGTATACCAGGAGAATATTGCAGCACTGGAAGAATTGGCAACTTACGAAAATCAGCCGCCTGACAGTCGACTTGAAGCAGAATCATTTAGGAAGGAACTTAACAACTGAAACTCGCTATTTGACTTGAAATTTGGGACACAATTTTATAAAGATTTCAGAAAATGAATGCATCTCTTCAAGATATATTTGTTGAATTATCTTTTTGAGTTTGTTAAAAGATAGCGTTCTGAATTTCATTTCTATGAAGAAAAAAGAAATGATAAGTCTGTGGAGAAAGAATATAACCAATCTTCAACGCGATTTAAAAAAGAGAAAGTGTCATCTTGATGGAGGAACATCAGCCGAAACAGTATTTTCTCTGAAACAAAGATTCAATGTTGAGGTATTTCTTGAAATCATTGAATCTTTCTTCAGCCCTACAACATCGTTTATCCGCATGTGTATCCATGACAAATTTGGCTTTCTTAGAAACCTAACTTAGCTCAGCAATGATGCCATCCGAGTGGCAGCACCCAAGTTAATGGAAGAATATTCAAGTGATTTCGTTGACTGCTTTTCTTCAGAATTAGTCCAATTTTCAGAACTCTTCAAAAAGTATATTGCCCAGCCCCAGGAAAAGGAAGTAGCACAATGCGAATATCAAAATACATTCACAGAGCTAAAAATTGTACTTAATCCTTTCCGAATGTCCAACTCACACATCGCATGTATCACTCAATGATGACATCAAAGTGCAGCTAAGAGCGATCATTTTCAAAGTTGAAAAAAAAAGAAATAATAATTAGAAGTTGAATGTGACAACAAAGCCTGACTCAGCACTTTCTCTAATGAGCATTGAAAGCGAAATCGTAAGCTCTATAGTTTTACTGACTTGATTAAAAATCTCGCCATGAGAAAAGTTCGCAAACGAAGGTTCTATAGATTGAAATAAATACTAATACATATTTTAATCAAGTGTGGATTCGTGTAACTATATATTAATTTAATTGACTTCTATTTACTTTTTTTTGTCTTATGACACCCTGCATTACAAGTTACACAGTCTTATATTAGCTGCTAGCAATCATTTTATTTAAATAAACGCTGCCTGGACAGGTCCCAGTTTGAATTGCAGCCAGGGGCCCCGAGAAGTCTTAATCTGCCCCTGCCGTTTGCCTTCGCGGCGTCTTAAGACATTCAAAAGAAACGTTTGCTTCAGTAGCACAAATCATTTTTAGTTTTTAAATAAGTGCAATTCATTTTTACCTGTGTTACTCTTAAAACAGTACTGTCATCCTTGTCTGATTTCACCAATGTTGGATTGTCCGCTTTCCCTGCATTCATCTATTGTTATGAAGCACGGATTGTGTTCCGTTTTATCTGCATTCAAAATAACCTCTGACATCCTCGTGCCCTATTATTTTATTTTTAACCAGCCGTATTTCTTTTGAAAGGCGTAAATATAAATGAGTAGCACAAAGTTGCGAATGGTGGCAACTTTATTTGGTTTTGCCAATCTTTACAGAGTCAACGAATCAGATTTCGCGACTTAAAGAACACATTTTTTGGTCACTATAAAATAACTTCCCAAACGACCAGAGCGCATACTTTGTCAACCACGGAGAACGAAACTTAAGTACCCCCAGTGAAAGACGCCTGAGATGGCTAGGACACCTGAAAAAAATGAGCCTGTGTCGCATCCCCAAGGACCTCCTATATGGAGACAGCGCTTAAACATAAAGAGAAAGTCTAAAACGTCATTAATCAATTTTTACTACATATTTCCATGTTGTCAAAGGGGTATATTCTGGCCTGAGGGGGTATATTCTGGCCTAGGCCAGTTTAACCCCGGGGGTATATTCTGGCCTAGGCCAGATTATACCCGGGTATATTCTGGTCAGGGCTTTAATCTGGCCTGTTACACCGGGCTCATTCTTTTCACATGTCCTAGCCATCTCAGGCGTCTTTATTAAATATAAACAATGGAATCATCAGTTATTTCTTGGTTGGGGGCCGTCCATAAATGACGTCACGCACCTAGGGGGGGAGGGGGGGTCACAATTTTGTGACGAGGGGGAGGGAGGGGGGTTGAAGAAATGTGACGTCACATCAAAAGGGTAACTTTAAATAAAACTTCCACTGAAATATTTGGTCGCTTACAATTTATTTAATACCTTTTTTTTCTCTAAAATCAGTGCTTCTCAATGTGCCGGTCGGTAGGCCATCAGACGCTGGTTGGCGTAAGCTATCAAGACGCGAAAATTAAATCTAATTATAATCCTTAAGTTTGAGAATCCCCAAGATAAGGTATGAAATTGTTACCCTGCTTCGTGTGATGTTGACATCAAAGCATTTGTGATGTAACCGCAGCTCCGCTTGGTTCTCTCACGGCAGGCAACTTTTTTGCCCGTTATCCCAAAATATACAAGTTTATGTCTGCGTTACGCCCCCCTCCACAACCCCCAGAATCTAGCTAGGTCCTACTCACATGAATCGGGGATTTGGAGGAGCGTCGTTAGCCCCCCCCCTCCATCCCCCGAAAATGCTACTGGTGAGTTTTACAAGCATGACAAGTGTCTAAAAATGATCTGAATAGGATTATGTGTAGATATTTTAAGTCAAAACGACACGGAATATCATTTTTCTTTGAAAACGGGGGAGGGGGGGAGAATCTATTTGATAGAATTGTAAACGTTTTAAGTTTGATATAATTGTTCCATTGGTTTGTGTTCAAACGCCCCTGGCCATTCTAGATATAATGATAAATGGGCCCATTTAAAATTAGTCAAGTATTCATTAACTTTATTGAATGCATCAAATTCTTGACATCGCAATTCGAGAGGAGCACAAAACAACTTTTCTTCTTAGCTCAGTTTTTAAGGCATTACTTTTAAATATCACAGAAAGGATACTTGATACTGATAGTCAAGTCATGTGGATTAAGATTAGGCCTATTGTCACTCGTGTCAATATAAAAGAAAGTAGGGTGGATTTAGGTGTCTTCGTATAGTACGTAGGTAAGAAATCTACATAGTTGTCAAATTTTAAAAAATGCATTTTCTGGAAGGAACCGGTTCAATAATGGGCATATGTTCCAAGCGTACACGTACACATGACGTATTTTAATATATATAGTCGATTGTAGTGGATGTTATATGCCCAAATGAGTCTGCATTACCCGCAAGAATTCCCTTTTGACCCCAGATTAGGTTATTTACCCCTGTTCGCCGACCATCAGTCAATTGAGGGATTTTTAAAAAATACATTTTAAAAATATTTTTTTTTATTTTTTTATTAAGCAAAGACGTTAACCATGATGATTAATAGGCAATGTTTAATTTGTATGCATTAAAATAAAATATAATCTAAGGATGTTAACACAGTTCGTTTTCTAAAGGCCGGTTAAACGTTTTTAAAAAATGCATCACTATATTACAATGTAGATATTCACTAAATAAATAATAAATACATAAATGAAAATAAAAGTGATTTGAAATATATTTATTTTCAAATAGAAAATAAAGTGTTGTTTATTTTGTTGCTTTTTTTTTGTCAAAGATTTGTGACGTATTTTTAGAAGGGGGGGTCTAAGTTTTTGTGCTGACGCGTGACGAGGGGGGGAGGGGGTAAAAAATCGGCCAAAATTGCGTGACGTCATTTATGGACGGCCCCTATTTTTTTTTGAGGTCAAAGCTTTGTGACGTATTGTTGGAGGGGGGGTCTAACTGTTTGTGACAAGGGGGGGGGGAATCGTCCAAAATCGCGTGACATCATTTATGGACGGCCCTTTTATTTTTATAAAAAGTATGGTCAACCCAATAATCACCAAATCGCGCAACAGGAAGGTATTAATAAAAAGGTCATTCAATATAATAAGCACTTCGACACTCTATCTCAAAAATAAACATGATACATGGTGATAAATACAATTATCTAAAAATTAAATAATTTAATGACAGTACATGCGATCGATCTGAAATTTTGATATATCATTTTTTTTATCATCGGCACGAAACTGCCTGCAAAATTTCAGCTCGCTAACTTACGAGGAAGTTGGTTAAAAATCGATCCAAAGTTTTTTTGACAAACAAACAAGCAAGCAACCAAACAGACACCACGAGTTAATATAAAGGATTCAAAAAGAGATGGCAGATGACAGGGAGATTATCCGATAACTGTGGGAAGGAAATATTCCAATTTGCTTTCAGCTTGCTCAAGAAGAGACTTATGCTATTGATCAAACACATCCATTTTTGGTAAGTTAATAAAGTGTTCTGACAGGGGCGGATTAAGACTGCACGGGGCCCCTGGCTGCAATTCAAACTGGGGCCCTATCCAGCCAATGTACCTTTAGATACAATGATTGCTAGCAGCTAATATAAGACTGTAACTTGTAAATATTCATCCAAATTGATTATTCATGAAAAAACCGAATTCGAAGAAATAACTTTTTGCCGGTATCCTAAAATTGAGTGTAAAAGACAATTTATAAAATTAAAAAACACTTGAAGAAAAAAAATTCACACCACACCCGGGGATCGATCCCGCCACCGATTGCACCACAAGCCTTAGTACTTCTCATTCGGCCACGAGACCTCTACTATGAGTATCAATTTAAAAAATATATATAATATTCTTTAATAATTTCTGTTATTGAGCCTATCAAATCAGGTTTTTTGACTGCTAAGACTATCGTGTCGGAAAAGAGATAATTTTAATAGATGAGATTTTATTAATTTATCATATTTTCAGCAATTCATGTATACATTTGTCCACATTTATTATAAAATATGCTAAGTTTGGGGGCCCTAAATCATCGGGGGCCCCTGGCTTTAGCCCGTTCAGCCCCCCCCCCTTAATCCGCCATAGTGTTCTGATATTATTTTTTCTTTTCAGTTTTCAGTTTGTATGAATATTTTACATTTGCTTTAATTAAATATTAGTACTAGAGTCTATATGAATATGAAGATATAATATAGGAAAATTCTAATATTCTAATAATTTAAAATGAAAATTATATCATTTCAGACAAATATATTTTTAGGTAAGCTAATTATTTTAGTTCGTAAGATTCATTTGCTAATTAAAGTAAACAATATAAATTTTTTAAAAGCTTCTAGTTCTCAGGCTTAGCTACTTCCCATTAGTGATGGATAAAGTCCTACGACATATGGTGAAATGTGTTGAACAAGATAGTACTGATGAAATCAAAGATATGTGGCTTGAATATGAAGGCCAAGAACTTAAATGGTGCGATAATTTTATTTTCAATGATATATTTTTTTTAAAATTTCTTTTATTAACTTGTGTTCGATCAGGCTTTGAAACATATAAAAGGAACTTGAAATATAATATTCATAATAACTATTTTAAACAATTAAATTTTTAAAGGCATTATCCCATTGCCATTGGTTTATTATTTGATTTGTATGGACATCAAGCTGAACTGCCTTGGAAACTCATTTTTCGCTTTAAGTAATTTAAGGTAAACACTCTAAATTATAATCAGTTGAATTATACTTTTATACATAATGTTAAGGTAATTTATTATTTTGCATAAACGTACTTTAATTATTGGATAATTGTTTGGATCTGGGTTTGGTTTATGAAGAGGTTGATAAATGCTTACTGAACACAGGTTTATTTGTTTGGGGCAAAATGCAGTCCTTAATAATAGTACTTAGTAAGTGGTGGATAGCATGATGAAAACCATAATGTATCTTACACACACACATCTTATATATTTCAATCGCCCATAATGTTAAAGATGTCCCTATTTGGATTAGATTGTTTACTTTATTTGTGAAAATGTAGAATTATATAAATAAAGAAATCACCTGCTGTTGTTATTTCTAGTAGTCATCCACACAGCATATGCTTGTCAGAGTTGTTCCACTACATGACATCAGACCTTAAACACTGCCCACCAGTAAACACTCCCTATAGCAGGGTTTGTAACATTAGGAACTTGTTATTGAACTACCTTCACTGCAGTATATAATGAATGTTATCATAATGACTTGCTGTGCCATGGTATTTTAAATGTGGGTGAAATAAGGAAATTGGGTAATAAAAATGGATAGTGACCACCTGATATTCCTGAACGAGGAAAGCTAAACATTCATACAGACTACTTCTAGAAAAATCATGTACTTTAACTTTTGATGAATTCTAGTTTTTATTAAAGACATATATTGAATATTTTAATAATTAACCTTATCCTGGTACATTAGATATGTTTTCTATGCTTTCTCTTGCTAAGAATGTTAACTTTTATTTTTCAGAAATTTACAGAAGATGAGCTACTGCACTGTCCCAACAAAGAAGCAGTTGAATAACATTTTATGTCTATAACTATAATAAAAGAGACTGATGCTCTAAAACATAGGGGTCAAGCCATCAACAATATGCAGAAGAAAGATCACAAGGCCCTATGGACTGGTTTAATGAATGGTAAGTTTTCTTTATGATTTAATAATGTATAACAAGATAAAACAGCTTCAACAAATTATATCTAAATAATGATTTTATTTCTGTTGTGTTCATAGAGGCTGATTGTGGAATTTTGTTTTCAGATAAGTTTGATCAGTTTTGGTCTGTGAACAAAAAATTAATGGAGAGTAGTGAGGAAGATGCCTTTAAATCCATTCCCTTTAGAATATATCAGGTAATCCTTATGTCTCATAGCTTTGACATTTTATCTTCCATTCAAAGACATAAATGGTTATCTTTTTTTTTCGAAAAAAAAACAACTGAAATATTGCATCTTAAGTCAAGTAAAGTACTTTAATTATTAACACCCTTATTTTAGCGTAAACATTATTTTTTATCCACTATTTGTTACTAGTATTAAATATTGAAAGGCAGTGTTGCTGCCTAAGTTTTCAGTTTGCTTTGTTAACAAAACATTAATTTGACTGATTATATGCATATTTGAGAATACTTTTTATTACGTTAGAGTTGCATTTGTCAATATTTACAGAATAATTATATCATTTCAATTAAACCAATGAAAGCCTTATAATTAAAATATTGGACCTGCTATTGAATTTCTATTGAAAAATGTGTCCTTTACCCTCAATGATCTTTGATAATGTTGAAATACCCTGGTAGTGTTTCCAAATTAGGTGGATAGCATTCCCATTCAAAAGTTATTTAAACCAACCGATGACAACGGAGAAACTCTGACTCTCAGGCACCTTCTAGGTACAGCTTTGCCCGAACTTACAGATAAAGGTAGCTACAGAAATATGACAACACATTTCTAGTTATCTATAACTATCATATTTGATACAGCTTAAAGAAAAGTGTCAAAGGCATTTAACATTTTGTAATGAATTTTATGGTTATAAAGACAAAGATGAAATACAGAGAAATCAAAATTTCACAATACACTAAATAATTTTTGCAATAAAATGGAAATTCTTCCCAATGTCAATAGAGTGAAATTGTGAATTGATACACTCAGCTGTTAGGATATTTGACCATGGTATTTTGTTTGTTTGTTTGGTTTGGTTATCATATTTAAATGCAAGGGTGTTCTCTGTTTGCTTATGTTAATGTTTAGTTTTTCAATGTTTTTTCCCGTTCTTCTATCTTTAGAAATATCAAGCTACCATGTGATAACACAGGGCATTGAACCGCCCCTTGAAACACCAGCGTCATGGATGAGTGAACACCTCAGTTACCCAGACAATTTCTTACACATATGTCTTATACCCAGGACAGAAAAAGAGAGCTAGTTGATTAAGAAAGTTGAAGAGATCCAAATTGAGCATCAATACCAAATTCTTTAAAAACAACAACACATAATTTGTTGCACATGTATGATATACATAAATACAAGTTTTCTCATTTAAAAATAATTTTTCAGCAATATTGTCTGCAGCCATCTTTGCAAATGCATTAGTCATTTTGCATAAGTAAACTGGAGCCCTGAATTAGCGGCACATATTTTTTAACATACTATAAACATTCTAATATATTCCAGTCTAGTACTTGTGTGGAACTGTAACCAGAGGTCAGCCTCATGAATGTTAACACAAATCATGGCTCAAACTGGATTTACATTGTTTATGTAAGAGTATGTTCATTAAAAAAACAAAAGCCAATTCTGAAGTAATGTTATTTGTAAAATTGTCAATAATTACAATGCAAAACTTGTTTTACAGAAATGTCAATGTCTATTTCATGAACCATATTCTGCAATGAGGCCTCTTACCAGTATTCATTGAATGAAATATTTATGTAAACAATAATTTATCTAAATTGTGGGATCTTTTTTTAATTTTTTTTTAATTTGGCATTGAGCTATCTAATATTTATCTAAAATTTTATAAATTGTCAGTGCAAAATTTGGTTGGTATTTAGAATGCTTCTATTTACAAATGTGCTGTCTTCTGGTCCCATCCTTGATGGAGTAATTGATTTATAGAATTGAACTGTGATTGTTGATTGCTTGAAATGAATGCCTTTAGTCAATCTAATACTTTAGAACTGTCACAAGTTATGCTTTAGAGACATTCATAGAATGGCGGTCAGTTTGTTAATCTTGTTACATTATTTTAAATATTTTTTGTTTTATTATTTTAAAATATTATTTTTTAAATTGAGATGTTGGCAATGATAAGTATGCTGTCTGTATTTGAATGTTGGTCACTTATCCATACATTTTTATCTCCTCCTATCAATGTGATGTGTGTTTCAAATAAAGGATAGAGACTTGCTATCATGTGATTGATGCTGTAACTGTTGGTTTTATTTGTCATAAATTAAAAGTTGAACTTATGACGTGTATTGTTTCGCTTTGTGGAAAGTGTTGAAATTGTTCAACTTGTACAACTGCTATGGTACCTGTGAGAGAACAGGTACACTGATACTATTAGGGTTAGTTTAAATGCCTTCTAGTTGGCAGTGTGAGAGAACAGGTACATTGATACTATTAGGGTTAGTTTAAATGCCTTCTAGTTTGCAGTGTGATGTCACACATGAATAGCTTTATATAAAAATGTCATGTGTTGGTATTTTTGTGGATTGTTTCAATTGAATACTGACACTTTTAACAACCAGGTGGCATCTCTGGTTAATGAAGGTCAAGGTCAAACCAGTGCACGATGACAAATACAAGTCTCAAAGCTTTTAAACTAGGAAGAATATCATAGACAAGTCTTAAAGTTCTGAGATAATTAGCTTGTCACCATCATGGTGATCTGTTAGTCTGTTGGTGTTGTTTATGTGAAGACACATCAGTTCAGTCCTCTGAGAGGAAGCATGAAGTATATGTATCATTTTTTAATGAATGTTCTCAACCCAGGACAATTCACAAACATGATAAGAAATTGTCTATTGATTCAAAATAAATGGTCATGTTTTTCTATTATATTCTTCATATTTATTTTCATCCTTAGATACTTATATTAAAAAATAACAATTTAAGATTATTGAACAAATTTAAAAAAAGAGATGCAAAAATTACTACTGGTCAATATTCACAATTGACGAGTGACACCAATAGTTAAATCACTAAACCTAGAAACACTTCAGTATATGAGAACAAAGTGGTAACAATATTACCGACCAAAATGTGGGTGAGACTTATAGATATGTAGATGAATAACATGCAAACAGGGTATGAGTGAGCCTGACAAGACGTCACAAAACAGCGAACGTTTCTTTAAAGAGCCTTCTTCAAGGAACAGGTAAAACAGAAACAATAATAAAACGAATATAAAGAAATTAAATTTAAAAAAAATTGCTCTCTTGATTTCACCATAGCTGAGTTTTAATTTCTTTATATTCGTTTTATTTGTTTGTGTACTAACTGGGAAATACAACATTACAATCCAATATACAACTCAGATAGACATATGGACAAGAGCACTTCTTGTTCCCACGTGCAAGAAGAAAGGGACAGTCTATATATTTTTAATGACGTCACGCGATTTTGGCCGATCTCCCCTCCCTCACTCGTCACACGTCGAAGTACAAAGTTAGATCCCCCTTCCCCCCGATATGACGCCACAAAGCTTTTGCGGCCCCCCCCCCATATTTTCTATTTGAAAAATGAACATTACAAATCAAATTTTAAATCCCTTTTATTAACTTCACCGCCATCTCTGTCTTGGGCGGGTAGGCGGAAAAAGAAAAGTAAAAAATGACCCACTTTCCGTAAAGGCATCGAGCTGAAATTTGGCACACGGACCCGTGTCATCTAACAATGCATCGTGTCAAAATTTCAGATCGATCGAACGTACCGTAATTAAGTTAATGCATTTTTAGTTCATCTATATAAAACTATATGTAGAAGTCGCTATTGTTTACATTTTACGGGTCACTCAGCCATCGGTGAACACATCTCGTGTTTTAATCAGGTGTACCGGCGTGCTTTTATTTACAATTTACGTGTCACGCTGAGCTCGGTCCAGCGATCGGTGACCAGCCCTTCCCCTCTCCCAACCGGGTTATAAAGCAAAGGGGCGTTAAGACACATTCAGTCTGTAAAAGTTTGTCGCGTTTGAACATAATCAATACTTTTAGTTATGTCTCATATATAAGAGATTTATAGTCAAAAACTTTTTTTTACGGATTTGTTTTTTAAATCCCTTATATTAACTTCGAAATCTTGTCTGTCTGTCGTCATCTCTTCGTAAGTCGGGTGGAAAAACAAAAGTAAAAAATGACCCACTTTCCCGTAATGCCATCGAGCTGAAATTTGACACATAGACCCGTGTCACCTAACAATGCATCGAATCAAAATTTCAGATAGATCGAAAGTAACGTAATTAAATTAATGCATTTTTAGTTTATCTCTATACGACATATGTAAGTCAATTTCACGTTTTGTTATTGTTTTTTTCACGTGACAGTTCAGTTCGTGCGTTGACGCCACATCGTCGATGTACAGGCTTGCTTTTTTTTTAATTTTACGTGGCACGCTGAGCTTGGTCCAGTGATCGGTGACCAGACCCCCCCCCTTCCAAGGTTATACAGCAAAGGTAAGTTAAGGAAGATTCTGTCTGTAAATGTTTTTCACGTTTGAACATGATCAATGCTTTTAATTATCTCTCATATATAAGGGATTTATAGTCAAAAACTTTGTTTTTACGGGGTTGTTTTATTACCACGTTTTTATTAACTCGCTTTCTTTCCTGCTTGTCTGTCCACAATTTTTCAAATCTGCCAACGTAAAATTAAACCACTTCTGATGGTCCTAGAGTTCTCAAAATTTTACCATAGATCGACCTTGGATGACAATGCATTGTATTAAAATTTCAGATCGATCGAATGTACCGTTATTAAATTATTGAACTTTTTAGTTTATCTATATATAAGCATATGTATTATCCGTCTGGCCTTGTTTACATAACATTCACGTGATGAGTTCACACCAAGCTCGACCAGAAAAAACATGTTTAACATCAAGGGGAGATCAGTCATTTCCAGTCTGTAAATGTTTGTCGGGCAATGCGTATTATATTTGAACATAATCAATACTTCAAAACTCACCATAGCAGACACTTAGACTAAAAAGAATAAAATAAATAGAAGTAAAAAAAAAGATTTGTATAAACCACGTTTTTATAAGCAGACTAAAAAGAAGAAAATAATTTAAAACTTATAAGTTCAAGTACTTGAATTTAATATGACTAAAAACGTGGGCGGGCGCTTCTCAGGCGTAACTAATTCAATTCACTCATCTTCTTACTCGTCATTTGTAAACCCTTATCATTTTAGCCAAACGCCTAAAAAGCGCCCGCCCACGTTTTTAGTCATATGAAATGAATGTACTTGAAACTTATAAGTTTAAATTATTTTCTTCTTTTTAGTCCACTTATAAAAACGTGGTTTTTAAAAATCTTTTTTTTTACTTCTATATATTTTAAAACACAATTTACTATATATGTGCAATTAATATCGTAAATAAATTCGATTTTTCAAAAGTAAAATTAAGCATCAGGTGACAAACGTTTTTTAGCCGCTCTGTCATTTTACATTTTGATATCTATAACTCTATCATACTATCCAACTGAATTGGAAAGATGGCGCTGCTGCGGTGCCATCTGAATCTGTCTAAAGAAATCTGGTACAAGTTAAAACAGATTGAATCAGCCAAAATATTCAATTTTATTAGACCTCATGACAAACTTAACATTTCTACCACTTTCTTGTGCCTGCATTGAGAGAATATTCTTTCAAGCATTCATGGGATAAACAAAAGATGATCTAATTTATTCTAATACAACCCTCAGATAGACATAGTTATAAAAAACTTTTCCTATTCCGTATAACAAACACATACAAATTCTCGCCCTTTCCGTCCGGGATTCGGAATTGGAATGGGTTACCTGATCAAACAAGGAAAAACCTAAACTCTATAAACATTTAAAACTCCCATAAACATTTAAAACTCAAATAAAAATGCAAGACTAGACAAAAACAGGGATAAAAGTAGGACTCAATAATATTATAGTTAAAAGGGAGCGTCTGTAATAGATACAATAAGAATAATGCCAAGAATGCTGATAAGATTGCCAATACGATTTGTAAGGAAGATGACATAAGTGATGAATAAATTCAGATGTAAGTATATTTTACAAATAGTTACGTACAACATACAAATTAATACATTATCGGCCGTCCATAAATGACGACACGCATCTAAAAGGGTGGGGGGGGGGTTCACACTTTAGTAGTGAGATGTGTGACAAGAGGGAGGGAGGTGTTTAGGAACTGTGAAGTCACATAAAAAATGCATAACTTTAAACGAAACGCTTCACTTAAATATCTGGTTGCATACAATACATTTTTATTTTATTTAATGACGTTTTAAATGGCTCCGCACGAGTTTAGTCCTGCATTCTTATTAGAGTTTTAAATGTTGATAAAGTGTTGGCTTTCCTGGTTTCTTCAGGCAACCCATTCCACGCCCGAATTCCGGACGGGAAGAACGAAAATTTGTATGAGTTTGTTCTTGCATACGGAATAAGAAAGGTGTTTTTATCCTTATGTCTATCTGAGGGTTGTATTAAGTTATCTTTGTGTTGTATTTCTAAATTAGAGTTAATTGCTTTATGTATGATTACTACTTTACTCTTGGTTCTTCTATCCTCTAGTGTTTCAAGGTTTAATGATTTAACTAATGGTGTTATTCCAGTCAGTTTTGAATACTCTCCAGTAATGAATCTGGCAGCTCTTTTTTGGATTTGTTCTAGTTTATCAATGTTTTCTTTCGTGGATGGGTCCCATACAGAAGATGCATATTCTAGAACAGGTCTCACCAAAGTGAGATATCATTTTAAGTTTTATATCTTTATTACATTTGTAAAGGTTTCTTTTTATAAAGCCTAAGGTTTTTGTTTGATTTCTTAATAACTTCATTGACATGGGGATTCCATGATAATTTCTCATTTATTATGACTCCTAAGTATTTTGCATCTTTAGTTTGGGTTAGTTCCTTTCCATGAATGAAATATTTTGAATTTATTTTATACAGTCTTACACTAAATACATACTTAAAATAACAAAAAACTTGTTTTGAAACATGCTAATTTTTTAAGTAGGTAATACGGCAGTTTTTGTGGGGGGTGGGGGGGGGGAGAGAGAGAAGGTTTGTGACGTCATATTTGTTATTTTTAGCGTGTCTAGGTTTTTTTCTTTCGGATCTAGGTTTTGTTTTTACATGTCGGCTAGGTTTTTCCCAAAATTGTCACTGGCAGCACTGTTGTTGCCCATTTTGTGCGCACTTCACCGGCGATCATTGCGACTGCAATCTTGAAGTTTTTTAAAAAAAAGCCTTAGTGAACTTAGTGCTTGTTGCGGAAAATCTTTGACTTTGTTTGGAGAATAGGTAAGTTTAGAATTATTGTCTTTTACTTACTATAAGTCGTGTAAAATTACACATTTTTTTTTATTTATAAAGTCTATTCATTAAACTGATTGTCAAAAATAAATGAGTTAATTTTTCATACATCTAAATTTTAAGGCAGTGGCTATTGAGACGCTAGCGTCTTAATAGCCCACATGCTATTGAGACGCAAATAAAAAAAACGGGGATAAAAAAAATTGAAGAAAGGAGTAACTATCCCTAAACCTATCCCTAACTAACCCTAAAAACCTATCACTAAACCTAACCCAAACCCATCACTAAACCTAACCGACTAACCCAAACCCTAAAAACATATCACTAAAACCTAACCCACACCCTAAAACCTATCACTAAACCTAACCTACACCCTAAAACCTATCCCTAAATCTAAATGTGATTCTGTCTGGGACAAACCATGAAAAAATATATTATTATCAATTCATGATCATGTAAAAAAAAATGACTCCCCGTAAGTAAATCAGACCCCCGACCTCCACTTCAGCATGCGATCGCTTTAGTGATGAGACCACGAAGGCTCGGAGGACGTCTTGATTTTTTAAAGTTATAAAGGAAACTCTATAATATTATCGCTTACTAGTATTACTGCGCCTAGCGGGTCTGAATAGCAATCGCAGGCTATACGGACCCGGGTCCGAATAGCCACTTCGTTAATAATTAGGGCTTCTCAATAGCCTGTGGGCTATTAAGACGTTAGCGTCTCAATAGCCACTACCTAAATTTAATTAGAAGTTATTTTGTGATAATCCAACACTTTCCAGTTATTTATCGATTTTTTCCTAATGCCTAATGAAGTCGGAAGTGATAGCCAATCTCTAATACTAAAAGTGTCTTGTAATTATTGGGACAAATTTTTAAATCTTTATATTTCTATCTTTTTAGACGCCATCAAATTACAGTTTTATTTTTCTTAAAAATTGTAAAAATCATGACCAATAAACAACTAATTTTTAGATTTAGAATATTTAGATGTTTGGAGCTTTCCTTAAAATTCATAATTCCAATAATAAAAATGTATACACTAAACTTTATTGGTGTACTGTGATTTATATATTTTGAGGCATTTTGAACAGGTAACCCAGGTACAATACAAATTCTCTACGGGTACACAGGCAACTTTTTTCAACAATATTGACAGCCATTGTTGCAAATATATGGATTGGGTAGTTTCGGTCGACTTGGATTAAAAAAAAATTGAAAATCTCCACATTTTACTGGAACATTTTTTATTTACGATACATTTTTTATGAGTTATAAAGTGATGACACATATGTGATTAATTTGAATTGATGTCAGGTATGCTGCGGAGATAGTTGGACAAAATATTTTGGAATACACATTCAGCCTGTTTTCCAAATGTAGATGGCTTCTTCATAACCACAAGCAATGTTTGTGTGCAGGATTCTGGTCTTGATGATAAAGAGGTAGTCAATTATGATTGGTGAACCCTTCGTTCTTGTATTAATAATTTTTTAGCCGTGATTCCCAAAGTGGGCGCTGATGCGATCCATGGGGGCGGTGAAAGCATAAAAGAAAGAAGAGAAGATTTAGGGAAAAAAAATATGTATTCAGCTCATAATGCTTAAAATTTCTTTTCAAAAACGTTTTGGGCGTTGGTTTGGTTCCTGCAAATTCCCTCACTTCCATTTAGATATGTGCAATTGCGCACTTCCAGACTACAAGAACATTAACAAAAATTAACGATGATAACAAGATAAGGATTTATTTTATTTTCTAACTCTAAAATAAAAAATTTATCAAACAGACATTGGCAAAATTCTTTTCAACCGCAACCACACAAGATTGTGTTGGTTTGCTTGCTTCTCACAATATTTCATTAATGATTACCAAATTGGGAAAACATCATACTGTTGACGAGGAACACATTGTACCAGCGATGCATGAAGTAATACGTACTGTGCTACACAAACCAGCATCTGATAAAAATTATTACGAAAAAATCGTTTAGTAATAATACAGTGCAAATAAGAATTGTTGAAATGGCTAAAGGTGTTGAAGATTTGTTGGGTGGCAATTTAAAACATCTCTTTTTTTCTATTCAACTTGATGAGTCAACTTTGCCAGGAAATGAATCTTTACTTTTAGCATACATGCGGTTCACAAAGGAAGAATAAATTTGCCAAGAATTATAATTTGCTAAATATTTGCAAGCTGATTCCAAAGAAGAATCAATATTTCATGCATTGGATAAGAAAAAGCATACCTCTAAGTAATATTTCAGTAACCATAGATGGTGCTCTAGCAATAGTAGGACGCTACATTGCATATTTGAAAAATGAGGTGCTAAATGCATTCAGAGCACACTCTATAATCAATCGTCAACATCTAGTTGCGAAAATTTAAGTGCACGCTCACATAATTCATTACAATATGTAATTAAAGCTATCAACACAATCAGGAGCAAATTATTGAATGACACATTTTAACATCTTTGTATTGAAAACTTTGTAGAATTTAATCGTTTGTTGCTTCATACAGAAGTTTGTTGGTTGTCAAAGGGAGTTTGTTTAAAATGGTTTTATAAGCTGTTTAACTCGATGCTGAATTACTTGTAAGATAAAAAATAATGCTTTACGATACAATTTAATTCAATTAAAAGGTGACATCGCTTACTTGACCGACAAGGTGATGAATTAACTTGAAAAACATTATTTCTGCATTTGTAACACAACTTCTGTACAAAAGAAATTTTGAATGAGGGGAATTCAGCCAGTACCCAAATTTATCAGGAGCAGGAATAAAATAATGAAAACATACTTTCTTATTGTCAGCACTTGAATGCTCTCCTTTTATATTTTTATCAATGATATAATATTTTGAAAATGAACATACGTAATTGGATTTTGGATCCTTTTTTGAAGTGAAACACAGAATAATAGCAGCATTTACAAGAAGAACTGATGAAAGGATCTACAAATGATGAATTAAATTTCAATTCAAAAGCGGCTACCAACAATATTGGCTGAAAAATGGAGATCCCTACAGCTTATCCTGAAATATGAGCTGTAATTCAAAAATTCTTGATTAAATTTCCTTCATCATATTTAGTGGACAGTGGCTTCAATGCTGTAACTAATTTATTAACAAACTACAAAAGAAGAAAAAACATGAATACAAATAAAATTTCTCCTTCGGGTTATGATTTGCTTGTAAATCAAGCAACTCTGACAGTTTATCCTCTGTGGGGCTGAATCAGCTTCTGCACAAAGTGGCGAAATGGGGATATTGAAGTTGAAGAGTGTGTCCAGATTGTTGAGTCTTTGAACTTCCTTTCAGATTCCATTGTCAAGGCATCCAACTGAGCCTTGTACTTGTCAGCCATTTCACTAGCCATTTCCTTGCAGTTCCTTTTACTCTCTTCGTTCGTTTAATTGTGCCAGAAATCCACATGTTTTGTTTGGCGGTGTCTTTTTAGGTTGTACAAATTAAAGATGCTCACACTGTCACGGCACAGCAAGCAGACTGCTTTACTTCAACACTCGTGTAGCAGTATTTAGCAGCAGTTCATTCATCATTAAAAACACGACATTCGTCCTTAATCTTTCTTTTTTTTGGCAGCACGCATGGTTAAATCAACGTCTATTTTGCTTTTTAAATTACAATTTTTCACAACTATTCAAAACATGTAAATTGTTAACAAAAGCCAATTGCGGTTGAGCTGAAAAGTAGTTTTGAATAGATATGTTAACAATTAATAACTAATGATCACTTATCGATTCTGGGGCCATAAAACCGATTATATATATTATATCCCTAGATTCAAATCAAATACTTGGAATAGAAATTCTAAAATTTATAAAAAATTATTTTGAAAAAAAGAAAATTAACATGATGTAAGATCGCCTAGGGGCCGCATAATATACTCTGATGGGCCTCATGTAGCCCGCAAAGCATAGTTTGACCCCCCACCCCTGTGTTAGTATAATTTTTTTTTAAATTGGGGGAGGGGCTGAGTAATATTTTTTTCTGGAAAGGGGGGCCGTAGGCCAAAAGAGTTTGGTGGGAACAACTAGGGGTCTACCGATATGCATTTTTTCCGATACCGATATTACCGATTTTTTTTTCGATATAAGTATTTGTTAGGACAAAAACCAGCGGTCATATTTGATGACGTCATTTTTAAAGTTATCACTTGTAATATTTATCTTTTATATTAGGGGACTACCGATATGCATTTTTGCCGATACTACCGATATTTTTTTCCCATATGAGTGCCGATATGAGTATTTGTAAGGACAAAAACCAGCGGTCTTATTTGATGACGTCATTCTTAAATTTATCACTCGTAATTATTTATATTTTATAATTAGGGGTCTACCGATATGCATTTTTGCCGATATTATCGATATTTTTTCCCGATTTGAGTGCCGATATGAGTATTTGTAAGGAAAAAAACCAGCGGTCTTATTTGATGACGTCATTCTTAATTTATCACTCGTAATTATTTATATTTTATCATTTAGGGGTCTACCGATATGCATTTTTGCTGATATTACATGTACCGATATTTTTTTCCGATATGAGTGCGGATATGAGTATTAGGACAAAAATAACAGCGGTCATATTTGATGACGTCATTCTTAAATTTACCACTCGTAATTATTTATATTTTATAATTTAGGGGTCTACCAATATTCAGTTTTGCTGATATTACCTAGTTTTAAATATATTTTTTTGTTGTCGAAACGAAGTTTCTGATGTGTTTAAAGTTCCAGATCATGACCTACATAGGACTCATGACAAAACGAACCGTCCTTTATAAAAAAAAATGTACAAGCAAAATTAGGAACTCCTTTTAAAACTTCAACTTTGAGTCATAATTATTAATTCTAACCAATAGTTTAATGGCTTTTGCACACGGCCAACTTTTATGAATGAAACGATGAGAACAAAGTAATTGTAATAGGGTGAAAATGAGGTTGAAGGATGAATGGTTGCCAATGTCAATGACAACAAGTCTGGACACGGTACATTTTATTATTCCATACGAAACGCAATTTTTTTGACATCTGCGATCCTGCATGCATCTTTGCTATTAGAGCAATTCCATGAACATTATGTTTACATGTTATCCATTTATTAGAGCAAATACGGTATACTTGGCGTCGGCACTATTTACACAGTATTTCCGAGTATACGAAAATCGGCCGATACCTAAACAACATCATAGCACATTACACACTGTATCGTGGCAGTACATATTAATTAATACTAGGACTCTTTTGGCTATTACAATACCAGTATCTAGGTCGATATATTAATTTGTCGAGATATTGTAAATCTAAATGATAGTTTTTTGGGGTCAAAATGTCACTTATTATGAAATATCGGTGACGTCAATATCGGGACCTTTACATGCTACCGATATTGCCGATATCCAGATATCGGTGCCGATACATCGGCTGGATCGGTAGACCCCTAGGAACAAATGATTTATATTAAAAAGTAATATTTACATCTTTTCGACTTGTAGAATAAAGATAATTGATCTCCTATAGATAAAGATATTGACTGGCAGTTTTGTAATCTATAGCCAAGTGTCACTTAAAATGATGTACTAATACAACGGTGACCAAACTGCGGCTCGCGAGCCACATGCGGCTGTTCTGTGTTCACAATGTGGCTACCGAACAATTTATGAATTTAGAACTTTGAAATACATGTACATAATATTTTAAAAAAATGAAAGTTTAAATAATATTGACCGAAACAAGGGATTGAAAAAATTAGGCTTGATTTAAATTTTAAAAGTTGAAGAAAGAGATTGGTTTCTGGTTGGTTCGTGATTTAAACTATTAATTTTTTGGTTCAGGTTTTGGTAAAATCCGCATTTTGAAGTATTGACCATTACATTAAATATGGGAATAAGTTGCAGGAAGAGAAACTATAAAAGAATAAAAAAGGCAGTTTTCTACCAGAATGGGAAGAAGACTTTGCATTTATTGATAAAGAGCATTAGCTTGATCTGTCAAACACCAATAGCAAATTACAAATCTAGAAGTGACACTATATCAAAATGTCATAAAGAGTTTGCATTGCAGTATACACTACAATCTGCATTAAGAAAAAGCAAACATGCTGATTTGAAGTCTGGAATGTGTCAGCAGCAGATATTATTTTCAGCTTTCAGCAAAGAATATGTAGCTTTAACTGAGGCAAGTTATGCTATCGCTTGGAATACTGCTCGTGCTAAACAACTTTGCGCTGATGGGGGCTTTATTAAAATTATTAAAAAAGAATATTGAGGAGTAATTTCAGACTTTGGCGACTTATAACACAAAATTTAATGAATCTTTGTGCTCCAACATAAACTTCATAAAATAAAGCATTGAGAAGTAACTAGTAACCAGCATCTGGCAGAATTTCTTCGCACCACAACTACTTGATACAATCCAGATTTAGAGAAACTTGTTAGTTCAAAGGCTTCTCGGCCAAATCATAACAATTAATGTTAACTATAATTATGAGTCTAGATGTAGTGTGTTTCTATTAATAAATTTTAAATATTTAAATATTTTTAAATTATGTAACTAAAATTTCTTCAACATACGGGTGTAAACAACTGAAATTTTTAAATCATTATATTCCAATAAACAGTATTTTAAAAAATACTTCACTAAAGCAATTTTTCATTGCGATTGGACTCGTGAACCATATTGCTTCAATGCAGCTCTCAACAATTAAAATTTTTTAAAAATTGCTCTCAGTTACTACAGGTATGGCCACCCCTGTACTCATAGAAAGTTTATCCCATAATAGAGACATATTATATGTCATTTGTTTTTCATTTGAGGGCTTAATTCCATTTTTATTTCATTCCTTTAAAAATTTTGCTCACCAGTTTCTATATTCATTACAGTAACTACTAACTACTGAACTTTGTCTTTGAGTTTCAGATATGTCAAGTGCAAATCTAGCACTTCATCAAACACACCTGGAGCATCAATTAAGAAACACAGTTAACACTATTGCCAAAGGAAGCAAGTGGAAATATTTAGACTGACTTATCATATGATATGTAAAAATATCTATTAGAAAATAAATCTCAAGATTAATGTTACATCTTCTCTCTCAGTGTCAAGCAAATCATGCTGAAGAAAACACACATGGTAGAAAAAACTTGAAATGTTATAACTGTGTGAAAGATTTATATACATTTTGATCACTGAATTAAACTCAGGACACATTCTTGAGAAAAATCTTTTAAATTTGATATCTGTGGGGAATGTTACTACAGTCTGGTAACATAAGACATAAAGACAAACTCGTGTAAAAAAAAACATTTCAACAAGAAATGGCACATTTAGGAGAAAAACCTTTCAAATGTGATGTTTGTGGGAAATGTTTTGCAAAATCTGGTAACTTAAGTACGCACAAAAAGTCACATTCAGGAGAAAGACCTTTCACATGTGATGTCTGTAGTAAATGTTTTCTATCTAATAGTCACGTAACTAGACACAAAAGGACACATTCAGGAGAAAAACCTTTCAAATGTGATGTTTGTGGGAAATGTTTTACACAATCTTGTGACTTAAGTAAACACAAAAGGACACATTCAGGAGAAAAACCTTTTAAATGTGATGTTTGTGGGAAATGTTTTACACAATCTTGTGACTTAAGTAAACACCAAAGGACACATTCAGGAGAAAAACCTTTCAAATGTGATGTTTGTGGGAAATGTTTTACACAATCTTGTGACTTAAGTAAACACCAAAGGACACATTCAGGAGAAAAACCTTTCAAATGTGATGTTTTTGGGAAATATTTTACAAAATCTGATCACTTAAGTACACACAACTGGACACATTCAGGAAAAAAACCTTATAAATGTGATGTTTGTGAGAAATGTTTTACACAGTCTGGTAATCTAATTAGACACAAAAGAACACATTCAGGAGAAAAACCTTTTAAATGCGATATCTGTTGTGCAGTTTTTACACAAGCTGAAACCCTAATACAACACAAAAGGATACATTCAGGAGAAAAACCTTTCAAATGTGATGTTTGTGGGAAATGTTTTGCACAATCTATTACCTTAAGAAAACACAAAAGGACACATTCAGGAGAAAAACCTTTCAAATGTGATGTCTGTGGTAAATGTTTTACAAAATCTGATCCCTTAAGTACACACAAAAGGACACATTCAGAAGAAAAACCTTTCAAGTGTGATATCTCTAGTGTACTTTTTACATGAGCTGAAACCCTATTATAACACAAAAGGATACATTTAGGAGCAAACCTTACAAATTTGACATCTGTGGTAAAAGTTTTTTACAATCTAATCACCTAACAAAACTCTGGATACATTTTGGAGAAAAACTTTTCACATGTGATGTTTGTGGGAAAAGTTTTACACAATCTGGTAAGCTAACTGAACACAAAAGGACTCGTTTAGGAGAAAAACCTTTCTGTGTGAAATGTTTTACACTATTAGACTATTATGTTTACCAAAAAAACCAAAAAGAAACATTGAGGAGAAATCTACTAATTGATGAGTTTGAGAAAGTTTTTTTTTACAATAATAATAAACACGATCCTTTATATTTGATGTCTATTCAGTGGGTCTTTTAGTCTAGTCAGTAACAAAATCAGAACATTTGACTACATTGTGCCTTTTCACAACTTAATTATTTCAAATTCTTATTATGAGCTTGTACTTTATTTATGAACAATAATTTGTCACCAATAACTTTCAAAACATGCTTAAAATAAAAATGTTATTATTTGTTTAAATAATAGACATCTATAAACAGGCGATGTAAATATTCTTCAACAGCAGTTTTCTGTAAATTCCAGTCAGTTTTATTGTATTTGTCAAATGCTTTTTCGCCTACTACTACTACACTGTTTCCAATAAGTATTATATACAATCTTCTACCCCCAATGTGTGGTTCATAATAAATCAAGAAAATTATTAAAATACACTCAACATCAACAATTTATCTGAGCAAGCCACTTGTCTGTCTTAGTATGTTGGCGATCATTGATCAATGGCTTTACACTAGCATCCACTGCATTATACTGACAAAGAAATTATGAATTCTTATCTTATCTGTTACAGACGCACCTTCTATACAGAAGATTATTGTGTCCTGCGCTTATCTATGGTTTGTGTTTAGTCCTGCATTTTTAAATTTTTTATTAGTGATTTAAATGTTGATAAAGTGTTGGTTTTCCTGGTTTCTTCAGGCAACCCATTCCATGCCCGAATTCCGGACGGGAAGAGCGAAATTTTGTATGTGTTTGTTCTTTCATATGGAATGAGAAAGGTGTTTTTATCCTTATGTCTATCTGAGGGTTGTATTAAGTTATCTTTGTGTTGTATTTCTAAATTAGAATTAATTGTTTTGTGTATGATTACTACTTTACTCTTGGTTCTTCTATTCCCTAGTGTTTCAAGGTTTATTGATTTAACTAATGGTGTTATTCTTGTCAGTTTTGAATATTCTCTGGTGATGAATCTGGCAGCCCTTTTTTTGAATTTGTTCTAGTTTATCAATGTTTTCTTTGGTGGATGGGTCCCATACAGAAGATGCATATTCTAGTACAGGTCTCACCAAAGTGAGATAGCATTTTAGTTTTATATCTCTATTACATTTGTAAAAGTTTCTTTTTATAAAGCCTAAGGTTTTGTTTGATTTTCTTAATAACTTCATTGACATGGGGATTCCATGATAGTTTCTAATTTATTATGACGTCTCAGTATTTTGCATCTTTAGTCTGGGTCAGTTCTTTTCCATGAATGAAATATTTTGAATTTCTTTGTTTCTTTTTCTTTGTTACTCTTAACAGTTGACACTTTTCTGGGTGGAAAGACATACTCCAGTTAGTTTCCCATTTTATCAATTCATCTAAGTCTTTTTGTAAAATTTTGCTATCTTGTTCTGATTTAATTGTTCTATAGATTATACAATCATCAGCAAATAACCTAACTTTTGTACCTGTTGAGATGTTGTTGGGTAAATCATTTATATAAATGAAAAAGAGTAAGGGACCTAGCACAGTTCCTTGTGGAACTCCTGAGTTAACCTTTATTGGTGCAGATTTAATAAAAAATAACATTTGTAAATATTAAATGAAGTATATCAAACACACAAATCTAGGGCTTGTTTGATTGATCAGAGAAAAAATCCATTAATTTTAAAATAAATTTAATTTTTAAAAAAAAACTGATAAAAAGAGATGGCACATGACCGGGAGATTCTCAGATAACTGTGGGAAGGAAAAATTCCAATTTGTTTTCAGCTTTCTCAAGAAGAGATTTACTTTATTGATCGACCACATCCATTTTTCGTAAGTTAATAAATTGTTCTGATATAATTTTTTTTTCAGTTTGTATGAATATTTTACATTTGCTTTAATTAAATGTTAGTACTATATGAATATGAAGATATAATATAGGCGTATTCTAGTAATTTAAAATGAAAATTATATCATTTCAGAAAAATATATTTTTAGGTGCTAATTATTTTAGTTTGTAAGATTCATTTGCTAATTAAAGAAAACAATATAAATTTTTTAAAAGCTTCTAGTTCCCAGGCTTAGCTACTTCCCATTAGTGATGGATAAAGTCCTACGACATAATATGGTGAAATGTGTTGAACAAGAAAGCACTTACGAAATCAATATGTGGCTTGAATATGAAGGCCAAGAACTTAAATGGTGCGATATTTTTATTTTCAATTATATATTTTTAAAATTTTCTTTTATTAACTTGTGCTCGATGAGGAGTATGACTTATATACATTTAATTCTCATATACAAATATAGTAAGAATATTCTGGAAAATATTTAGAGCTTAATAATAGGACGGATTTAAAAAATAATTTAACAGCTTTCTTGTGGCATTTTATAAAATAAATCAAATTAAGCTGTAACAATTAAAATCTTTATATCATAGCGTTCAAACAATTTAAGACATTAAACTTTATGATAACTTATTAAAAAAAACAAACAAACATCAAACTTTCACAACACACTAAATTATTTTTGCAATAAAATGCAAATTCTTCCCAATGTCAATAGAGTGAAATTGTGAGTGGATACTCTTAGCTGTTAGGATATTTCAACATGGCATTTCGTTTCTTTGTTTGGTTATCGTATTTAAATGCAAGGGTGTTCTTTGTTTGCTTATGTTAACGTTTGTTTGTTTGGTTTGGTTATCATATTTAAATGCAAGGGTGTTCTTTGTTTGCTTGTTAATGTTTGTTTGTTTGGTTTGGTTATTGTATTTAAATGCAAGGGTGTCCCTTGTTTGCATATGTTAATGTTTAGTTTTTCAATGTTTTTTCCCGTTCTTCTATCTTTAGAAATATCAAGCTACCATGTGATAGCACAGGGCATTGAACTGCCCCT
The DNA here is from genome assembly GCA_944989445.1 of Ampullaceana balthica. Classification (NCBI taxonomy): domain Eukaryota; kingdom Metazoa; phylum Mollusca; class Gastropoda; family Lymnaeidae; genus Ampullaceana; species Ampullaceana balthica. The sequence continues at coordinate 102,671 of CALYLW010001293.1, read as the reverse complement.
TGAAACACCAGGTTCATGGTTCAGGGACGTGGTGGTCGAGTGGCAGCGCACTGGACTGTCGTACCGATGGTCGCGGGTTCGAATCCGTGTGAAGGCAAGGGTTTGTTCCCGGGGCCTAGGGCGTCCCTGAGTCACCCCGCTCCGAATGGGTACCTAACTACATGTAGTTAGGCGGCTGGGTAATGCGTGGAACCCACAAAGCCGTGGCCTGTGAATGCTGCATCACTTGCCAACAGATCATCTGTCATGGTCTGTGGACGCAACTATCTTCTGCATAGAAGGAGCGTCTGTATAGATAAGATGGTTGAGTGAACACCTTTGTTACCCAGACAATTTCTTACAATGTACACATATGTCTTATACCCAGGACAGAAAATGAGAGCTAGTTGATTAAGAAAGTTGAAGAGATCCAAATTGAGCATCAATTACAAATTCTTAATAAAAAAACCAACACATAATTTGTTGCACATGTATGATATACATTAAATACAAGTTTTCTCATTTTTAAAATAATTTTTTCAGCAATATTGTCTGCAGCCATATTTGCCAATGCATTAGTCATTTGCATAAATAAACTGGAGCCCTGAATTAGCGGCACATATTTTTTAACATACGATAAACAGTCTAGTATATTCCAGTCTATTACTTGTGTGGTACTGTAACTAGGGGTCAGCCTCATGAATTTTAACAAACATGATGGCTCAAACTGGATTTACATTGTTTATTTAAGAGTATAATCATTTTTAAAAAAAAATCCAATTATGGAGTAATGTTATTTGTAAAATTGTCCATAATTACAATGCAAAACATGTTTTATAGAACTGTCAATGTCTATTTCATGAACCATATTCTGCAATGAGGCCTCCCTGTGGCACACATTTTTTAATTTTACCAGTATTCATTGAATGAAATATTTATGTAAACAATAATTTATCTAAATTGTCGGATCTTGTTGTTTTTTTTTGGCATTGAGCTATCTCATATTTATCTAAAATTTTATAAATTGTCAGTGCAAAATTTGGTTGGTATTTAGAATGCTTCTATTTAAAAATGTGCTGTCTTCTGGTCCCATCCTTGATGGAGTAATGGATTTATAGAATTGAACTGTGATTGTTGATTACTTGAAATGAATGCCTTTAGTCAATCTAATACTTTAGAACTGTCACAAATTATGCTTTAGAGACATTCATAGAATGGCGGTCAGTTTGTTAATCTTGTTACATTATTTTAAATATTTGTTGTTTTATTAAGTAAAGATGTTATTTTAAAATTGAGATGTTGGCAATGATAAGTATGCTGTCTGTATTTGAATGTTGGTCACTTATCCATACATTTTTATCTCCTCCTATCAATGTGATGTGTGTTTCAAATAAGGGATAGAGACTTGCTATCATGTGATTGATGCTGTAACTGTTGGTTTTATTTGTCATAAATTAAAAAGTTGAACTTATGACGTGTATTGTTTCGCTTTGTGGAAAGTGTTGAGATTGTTCAACTTGTACAACTGCTATGGTACCTGTGAGAGAACAGGTAAACTGATACTATTAGGTTTAGTTTAAATGCCTTCTAGTTGGCAGTGTGAGAGAACAGGTATATTGATACTATTAGGGTTAGTTTAAATGCCTTCTAGTTGGCAGTGTGAGAGAACAGGTACACTGATACTATTAGGGTTAGTTTAAATGCCTTCTAGTTAGCAGTGTGATGGTACACATGAATAGCTTTATATAAAAATGTCATGTGTTGGTATTTTTGTGGATTGTTTTAAATTGAATACTGACACTCTTAACAACCAGGTGGCATCTCTGGTCAATGAAGGTCAAGGTCAAACCAGTGCACGATGACAAATACAAGTCTCAAAGCTTTTAAACTAGGAAGAATATCATAGACAAGTCTTAAAGTTCTGAGATAATTAGCTTGTCACCATTATGGTGATCTGTTGGTGTTCCTTGTACGTGTGTGTAGACAAATTAGTTCAGTCCTCTGAGAGGAGACATGATGGATATTTCCCATTTTTTTACTGAATGTTCTCAACCCAGGACATTTCACAAACATAATAAGAAATTGTCTATTGATTCAAAATAAATGTTCATGTTTTTCTATTACATTCTTCATATTAATTTTCATCCTTAGATACATATATTAAAAGATAACATATTAAGATTATTTAAACACAAGGTATTTTAAATTTTTCAAGACAAAAAACAAAAACAATACAAAATATCAGTCAATATAACTGATGAAAAGTATTTTAACTCCCTTAGCTCCTGGAACCACTGGACATGCAGACTGGATCATTCTAATTTTTTAATTCTCTGGTTCAAACTTTGAATGAAATAATTTGCTATGATCCCAGTTATGGGCATCTGTGGGGTTTTGAAGATCATCACAATTACTTTTAGGGTAACAAGATTATTTTGTTGTCAAAATAGTCCTTCCAGTGAAATATGTTTATCGTGTAAAATTACTGGCTTTCTTTAATAACTAATTTATATGTGTTCTATGGTTTCCCAAACTACTTAGCAATAGGGAATTTCAATTGTTGATGCTCTCAATAGTTGATAGTTGTAATGTAAAATAGCAAGTACATGTAGCTGTAAAATAAAATTCACTACCATTAATAAAGCCATTAGCAGTAACTGAAAGCGAAAGTAAAACTATAACCCCCCCCCCACCTTTTTTCCCCTGTCCCCTTCCCCCCACGCCCCCTGAAGCAATGAATCGACCCAAACCCTAACCACGACCTCCGCCCCCCACCTTTCCCAAACAAACACAAACATTCCAATGTGAACCCTGTTTAATATCTTCATTTTGTGTAAATTTGAATTCCGGCTGTTATAATCGCTCTGTATTTGTCAGGAACAGAAAAGTGTTTCTCACCCGATAGCCCCACACTTAGCCTAAAAGTGGTTCACTGAAATACTCACCTATGTCCAATCAATGGTGGACACCATTTAGTTTGAAGAGCCGTATTTTGGTAAAAATATAAAACAAAAATAAAACGAATATAATTTAACAAAAATTAAAAAATTGCTCTCTTTGGCTCTGAATTTCACAACAGCTAAGTTTTAATTTCTTTATATTCGTTTTATTTGTTTGTGTACTAACTGGGAAATATAACACAACAATAATCTAATACACCACTTAGATGGACAAGAGCACTTCTTGTTCCCACATGTAAGAAGTAAGGTACCATCTATAAATGACTTCACGCGATTTTGGCCGATCTCCCCCTCTCCCTCAATCGTCACATGTCGTAATAACAAGTTAACCCCCTTCCACCCATATGACGTCACAAAGCTTTGCGTCATAAAAATAAAAGCAGTATTTTCTCTTTGAAAATGAACATCTTTCAAATCATTTTTTTTTGTAATTTAATTTTAGTATGTATGTATTGAGAGCAAGGCTGCACTGAAATGTAAAACGTCGTTAAATAAATTGTACGCAATAAAATATTTATTTTATTTAGAGTTGCCCGTTTTTGATAGGACGTCACAGGTATTAAACTCCACCCCCCCCCCTCTCGTCATCCCCTCCCACTACTGGTGCGCGACGTCATGTGTATGGACCGCTCCTTAAATTAGTCGACATTTATCATATCACGTAAGATTGTCTTTTTTTTTAAACCGACACATTGGCTTTTTAAAGTTTTTACCCAAACTAAAATCTGGCAGCGCGAGCTATCACGGCGATCGCAGCTGTCCAGTCCGTCTTTATTCGTCCCGACCCGAGTATTGGAGTGCCTACGCGTACTTGGTGCCTGTGGCGGAAATTCTGTTTGGAGAATAGTAGGTAAGTTTAAATAATTAAAATTATTTTCTTTACTAACTTAAATTTAAAGTCGCGTCAAAGTTCATTTATTTTCTTTTATCAAGTCAAAGTCTATTTATTAAAATGATTGTCAAAAATAAATTATTTTTGTAATACTAGCACTTATTCGGCTCACATATAATGATAACACTTTATAAAATTAAGAACATAATTTATTGTTAAACAATCTTAATAGTAATAGTATTAATAGAGATAGCACTACCACTGCCCAAGAATTTTATCGTTGCAATAGATAATATTAAAGTAGTGAGAATAGTCGAAGTGTGTCAATAGGCCCATGAAACTGGAAGTTCGCAAATTTGCAATACGGAGGGTGATGTGGTACTTTACCCCAAAGGTAAATTCTTTAAATTAGTTAAATTTTGATGCATCCAAATTTAATTAGAAGTTATTTTGTGATAAACCAAAACTTACCTGTTATCGATTTTTCATAATGAAGTCGGAAGTGATAGCCGATCTCTAATAAATACTAATAGTAATATTGTCTTGTAATTATTGGGACGAATTTTAAATCTTTATACTTTATTCTTTATATTTCTATTGCTTTTAGAGTATTTAGACGCCATCCATTTTATTTTTGTTAAAACGAAGTGGTTATCCCCAGAATTCTGCGAATAACGTTCAACGTTATCCCCAGAATTCTGTGGATATTCAGACCTGGGTCCTGATACTTAAAAAGCACAAAATTCATCGCGTCTTCATGGTCGCATGTGAGGGGACTGATGGCGTGGTGGTACAGTGTTCGATTTACGGTTGTGGAAACTTTATTATTATTTTTTTTAAATTAATTTTTTTACAGGGTTCGATTTTTAGATGGGGAGTCTTTTTTAAATCCTTTATATTTTATATTAACTCGCGGCATCTGCCTGATGCCTTGAATTAGCCTTGCTTGTTTTCCAAAAAAACTTTAGATCGATTTTCGCAGAATTCTGGGGATAACGCCTTAGCCAACTTAAACTTATGTCTCATAAATAAAGGATTTATAGTAAACAATTTTGTTTTTTAACGGGTTTTTCTATTATTAATAGGGCTCTTAACGATTAATTAAAATTAATTTAAATTTAATAGTTAACTCTTGAAAAATTAACGATTAATTAATTAATCGTTAATTTCAATTAAAGCCAAAAATTGAAATTTATGGTGTCGTAAGTAAAATTTATTAAAATACTTGTCGAAAATCGAAATAATACTGGAATGTCTTCTTTATATGACATCTTTTAACCAACAACGCAAGCAGACAAGTGTATTAAAGTATTAACATTTGGTTCAAGTGATGAGCGGGTCTTCTTGACAATATAACCAGCCGAGCTTTAGATTGTCTCAGCTGAGGTTTCTGCTACTGTAGTGGATGTTTGGTTTGCTGGTGATATGTAAGCGAAGTGTTAGAACCATGGTAGTAATGTTCCCTTTTAGCAGCGCGGCTGCGCAGATATTTGACCGACCCCACGCAGAAGCTTAGGATCACAGCGCAGCAAATTTTGTAAAATATTACACACAAAAATGGACGTTGTGCAACTTTGCACAAGATTTTCTTAAAAGTTTGCACACGAACCAACGCAGCGTAGACTTAGAGGGAACATTGCATAGTAGGCAAACGATTTCTCTCAACGGTTAGAGGGAACATTGCATGGTAGGCAAACTATTTCTCTCAACGGACACAATAACCTTTATCAACATTGTGAACATTCATGTCAGTCAATAGTTAAAAACCAAAATGTTATTGTAATCATCAGGAAATTATTTTATACCGTATATACTCGTTCGCAAGCCAACCAGTTTTGGACAAAATCTAGGGGGAAAAGTTGGGGGGTGGGCTTACGAGGGGGTCATAGGTGATTTCTGCAGGGATATTGAATATCGGTGTTATTGTAGATCATCAAGGTCCTTTTCTACATTCTACAAGATTCGACTGCTCTACCAGAAGCTATAATATATTATTAAGCATCTGCACTTACCTTAGTTAATCATTTTATTTATTTTTGTGAACGTTTTAATAAATTGTTTTACAAATTTTGTTTTCAACAAATTTTAATGTACACGCCTTCGTCACTGTTTACCAAAATTATTTTTTTTTAAAATACCGATAACTCTTGCCTAACAAAGAGCACAAAAACAAAGATAGGCAGTACAAAGTAAACAATCATAATGACCGATTTAGCTTGTAGTTGATAAATTTTTTTTTCCATTTTATTTTAAGCTGTGCTATTATTTTGGGGGGTGTCGGGTTGCGAGCGGGTTATACACTTTTAATACACTTTTCTCTTCCAAAAGTGGGGGTGGGGGGGCTGGCTTATGAACGAATGGGCTATAGAACAGGTACATACAGTATTTATCGGCCGCAATATTTCACTTTTTTGACTTTAAACAAAATAATTAAGTGGTGGGTCGATTGATCGTTTAAAAAAATTTTTTTAACGATTAATCAAGAAATTAATAGTTAATTTCTGCAGCCCTATATACATGAAAAATAATGCTCAAAATGAACTTTGAGAGTAGTTCACTGAATTCTCCCTTCAATGTCGAGTCATTCACAGAATTCTGGGGATAACGTTCAACGTTATTAGCAGAATTCTGGGGATAACGTTGAAAATTATTCGCAGAGATCTGGCGATAACGCCTTTCTTGTTATTATCATGACCAAAAACTAATTTTTAGATGTTTGGAACTTTCCTTAAAATTCAAAATTTTTATAACAAAAATGTCTACACTACAGTTACAGTTCACTACACTGCTGTAACCACTGGATGTGTCTAAATGTTTTTATAAAGTCCATCCATCCCTGTGGCACTACAGCCAATGTAGGGCTTGGGCCTGCCTCACAACATCCTTCCACTCAGTCCTAATAAACACCTTTCTTCTCCAACATTGGTGGAAGCCCAATTGTTGTTGATCTTTCTCTGCTCATCCATCCATCTAAACCTAGGTCTTCCCTTGAGCCGTTTTCCTCTGGAGTTTTGGTGGTGCACCCTCTTTATCCATCTGTCATTTGACATTCTTTCTAACTGTCCTTCCCAGCACAGTCTGCCCTTTTTTATTTCTGCAAATATCGTGAATCGTGGGATCTATACAGTTAATACAGTTCATGGTTGGTGCGTCTGAGTTTTTCCATTGAATTTCCTGTAATGCAGCAATGGCAATAGACATCTTATATTTTTCCAATTGGATTATAAGGTTGGCTAAGGCTCCTGCTCTGAAAAGGCTTAGAACATTTCAAGTAGCAAACCAAAACTTGCGTCCAGTATCAGGCATAGGTCGGTTTCCATTGATTGATATCAGTTCGGGTTTTATTTAGTTGTTTGGCTTTCGTAACATTGCTTTTTTTACATGGCTGGGTTGTTAACCCTGCGCTCAACTGTCTAGGGGGTGGGGGCTGCCCCTTACAGCTCTCTAGGTAGCTGCCCTAATTTTTGGGTAGGGTCCCTAGCCTTTATCATCCCCCCACATCCTACAAGGCAGTAGATTCTGATTTTGGTCCGCCTCTGGTATTTTATTTCCCCGGTACCCTCCATATCTGGTGGGCTTTCCCCTATCTGCCACCAGGGGAGGTGCTCGATAGAAGATCAGTATCTCCGCACAAGATATAAAATAAAGTGGTACTATGATTTATATCAACCTTGCTATGATAAATGAATGGATTAACAACACAATGCACAAGTAGCATTTCTGTAATTTCATCTGCCACCAATTTTAAGAAGCAATTTTTCTTGCCTGTCATAATACTAATAGTATCCTTTCAAATTCCATTGCCAAGGCATCCAACTGAGCCTTGTACTTGTCAGCCATTTCACTAGAAATGGTTTTCCTTTGGTGCAAAGGGAAAACTGTTCAAAATGTTAATAGTTAACAAAAGCCAATTTCGGTTGAGATGAAAAGTACTTTTGAATAGATATGTTAACAATTAATGACTAATCATCACTAATCTATTCTGGAGCCATAAAACCGATTATATATCCCTAGATTCAAATCAAATACTCGAAACAGAAATTCAAAAATATTTTAAAAATTATAAAAACGAAGAAAATTAACATGATATATGATCGCCCACAGGCCGCATAATATACTCTGACAGGTCTCATGTGGCCCGCGAACCGTAGTTTATCCACCCCTCCTGTGTTAGTGTGATTTTTAAAAATTCGGGAGGGGGGGATGCTGTGTAATATTTTTCTGGAAAGGGGGCGGTAGGCCAAAAAAGCTATAGTAAACGGTAATATTAGCATCTTTTCGACTTTTAGGACAAAGATAGTTGATATCCTATAGCTAAAGATATATGACTTCCAGTTTTGTAATCTATAGTTAAGTCAATTATGAGTCACTTATAATGATGTACATGTACTTATAGAAACTATATAGCATAATCATATACAGTGTATATATATTTACCCTCAATTATGTATGACTGTGGCCTAACGCTAAGGGACATCACTCAGCTTTTTTTTAAAATTGAAAATACAGTCGAACCCACTTACCTCGAGCTCGGTTAGCTCGACCACCCTATTATGTCGACGTTTTTTATTGGAACCGCCAAATTCTCTCTTTGTCTTAGCATTTTTTCATCGACTAATTCGATTTTTCTAAGTCGCCGAAACCTAGTACCTCGAGCACAAAAGAGGGCTAAATTTGCAACTTAACTTGGTTAGCTCGATTTTCGTCGGTTGAAAATAAAGGTTTGTATCGAGAATCGACGGTGGTTTTTATATAATTAAATAAAAAAATTAATAAATTATTATTCTTTTAAAAGTTTGTTGTTGTTGCTTTGTTACCAGTAAGATAAGTGACTGTGGCACTAACACGCGCGTGACGATGAAATGAAATCATTTCTGATTAACACAGTACACACAGCCCACAGCGTGCTGTGATCAACGGTCAAGGCCACAATAGTTTTATTAATATTACAAGTTTGATTGACTGAGGAAATTCGAGAACGTTCTGATACTTAAGTAACAGATATCCTGCACGTCAATAGCATTATCATTAAACTTAAAATAACCATATTGATTTGTTTATTTGTATTTTAAATTCGCTGATACGACGGCAAACGCGACTGTGACATGGCGAAGCGTAAACTTTGACCTTTTAGCTCATGCGCAGACAATTATAAACTGGTAACTTATTTTTCATTAAATAAATGGAATCGAAACATGACAGAGACGTAATCAAAGTCCTTTACTTCGGCATAAATATATATACATCAAAAGCATTAAACTTAAAATAACCATATTGATTTGTTTATTTGTATTTTAAATTCGCGCTGATACGACGGCAAACGCGACTGTGACACGGCGAAGCGTAAACTTTAACCTTTTAGCGCATGCGCAGACAATTATAAACTGGTAACTTATTTTTCATTAAATAAATGGAATCGAAACATGACAGAGACGTAATAAAAGTCCTTTACTTCGGCATAAATATATATACATGTGTATATATATGTATATATATATATATAAATTCCCGATTAGTCATAACTTTTCCTGACTTTCAAGGCCGAGAATTTATTTTTAAGAATTCCCGACTTTTTCCCGTTTTTCTGAGTGGGAACCATGGTTATATTTAAATTTTAAACGGTCCTTAAAAACGAACGGTCATTACAACCTTAGACTTAGGAAAGAGTGAAGAAATATTAGGGTTCCGATACGATTCCGATAAATCATCCCATCACTAATTAACGCTAACTAATTAATCATGTACATAAAGAAATTTCAAGCACATGTTAATATTTTGCCGCCATATTGGTTTTCGTTTTAACTCGATCATCGGTTATGTCGACGCCATTTTCATACCCCAACGCCGTCGACTTAAGCGGTTTCGACTGTATAGTCTTAAAAATCATAATCATTTTCGTTTTCAGATTAACATTTACCAAACAACGCACGCACCTTTGACGTCAGCATTTGTGCTGTAAACAGTGCTGACTGACTCAAAGAGTTATTTTTTGGTGCAGTAATTTGGTGCGCTGCTTTCTAAAATTAGTTAAAAAATCGTGTTGTGATTAGCACTGTAAAAAAAAATTATATAAATACTTTGTGTACATTTCAGAAATATTTCGGATTTATCATACAAGTATATGTTACTTGGGCTTTAGACCCAAAATAAATTGGGCGCCGTAGGCGCCCTACAACCCCTATTATACAATACTTTGTGTACATTTAAGGAAGTTTAATATTACATATTTATCATACAAGGACAAGTTAGTTGGGCTTTTGAAAAACTTAAAGGTAGGCGCCGAAGGCGCCCTAAAAAAAGTGGGCGCCGCAGCACAACCTAGTAGAGATATATTATATGACATTTGTTAGGGCTTAATTCCATTTTTATTTTATTCTCACCAGTTTGTAATTTCATTACAGTAACTACTAACTACCGAACTTTGTCTTTTGAGTTTCAGATATGTCAAGTGAAAATCTAGCACCACATGAAATACACCTGGAGCATCACTTAAGTAACACAGTAAACACTACTGCCAAATGAAGCAAGTGGAAATATTTAGACTGACTTATCATATATGATAGGTAAAAATATCTATAAGCAGATGAATCTCAAGATTAATGTAACACCTTTTCTCTCCGTCAAGCAAAACACACTGAAGAAAACACACATGGGAGAAAAGACTTTCAAATGTAATAACTGTGTGAAAGGTTTATATACATTTCAATCGCTGAATTAAACACAGGTACATTCTTGAGAAAAAGCTTTTAAATTTGATATCTGTGGGGAATGTTACTACAGTCAGGTAACATAAAGACAAACTCATGAAAAAAAAACATTTCAAATGTGATGTCTGTGTGAAATGTTTTACAAAATCTGGTAATCTAACTCAACACGAAATGGCACATTTAGGAGAAAAACCTTTCAAATGTGATATTTGTGGAGAATGTTTTACACAGTCTGATCACTTAATTACACACAAAATGACACATTCAGGAGAAAAGCCGTTCAAATGTGATGTGTGTGGGAAATGTTTTACAAAATCTAAAAACTTAAATATGCACAAAAGGACACATTCAGGAGAAAAACCGTTCAAATGTGATGTTTGTGGGAATTGTTTGACAAAATCTGGTGACTTAAGTAAACACAAAAGGACACATTCAGGAGAAAAACCTTTCAAATGTGATGTTTGTGGGAAATGTTTTACAGAATCTGGTACCTTAATTAAACACAAAAGGACACATTCGGGTGAAAAACCTTTTAAATGCGATATCTGTTGTGAACTTTTTACACAAGCTGGAACCCTAATACAACACAAAAGGGTGCATTCAGAAGATAAACCTTTCAAATGTGATGTTTGTGGAAAATGCTTTACACAATCTGGTAGCCTAACTGAACACAAAAGAACACATTCAGGAGAAAAACCTTTCAAATGTGATGTTTGTGTTAAATGTTTTACAAAATCTTGTAACCTAACTAAACACAAAAGAACACATTCAGGAGAAAAACCTTTCAAATGTGATGTTTGTGGGAAATGTTTTACAGAATCTGGTACCTTAATTAAACACAAAAGGACACATTCGGGTGAAAAACCTTTTAAATGCGATATCTGTTGTGCACTTTTTACACAAGCTGGAACCCTAATACAACACAAAAGGGTACATTCAGGAGAAAAACCTTTCAAATGTGATGTTTGTGGGAAATGTTTTACGATATCTTGTAACCTAACTCAACACAAAAGAACACATTCAGGAGAAAAACCTTTCAAATGTGATGTTTGTGGGAAATGTTTTAGAAAATCTGACCACTTAAGTTATCACAAAAGGACACATTCAGGAGAAAACCTTTCCAGTGTGATATTTGTGGAAAATGTTTTACACAATCAGGTAACCTAACTAAACACAAAAGAACCCATTCAGGAGAAAACCTTTCAAATATAATGTGTGTGGAAAATGTTTTACAAAATCTGATGCCTTAAGTACACACAAAAGGACACATTCAGAAGAAAAACCTTTCAAGTGTGATAACTCTAGTGCACTTTCTACAGGACCTGAATCCCTAATATAACACAAAGGATACATTTAGTAGCAAGACCTTACAAATGTGATATCTGTGGTAAAAATTTTTTGACAATCTGATCACCTAACAAAACACTGGACACATCTTGGAGAAAAACCTGTCACATGTGATGTTAGTGGGTTAAGTCTTACAAAATCTGGTCACTTAAGTACACACAAAAGGACACATTCAGGAGAAAAACCTTTTACATGTGATGTCTGTGGGAATTGTTTTACACGGTCTGTTCTCTTAAGTAAACACAAAAGGACACATTTAGGAGAAAGACCTTTCATATATGATATTTGTGGGAAATGTTTTACACAATCTGGTAACCTGACTCAACACAATAGGACTTGTTCAGAAGAAAAACCTTTCTGTGTGAAATGTTTTACACTATTAGAATATTATGTTTACCAAAAAAACGAAACAAAACATTTAGGAGAACAAATCTACAAATTGATGCCCTTGACTTTGAGAAAGTTTTTATCAATAATCATAAACATGGGCCTTAATATTTGATGTCAATTCAGTGGGGTTTATAGTCAGTAACAAAATCAGAAAATCATGAGCTTGAACTATGAACTATAATTTGTAACCAATGACTTTCAAAACATGCTTAAAATAAAAATGTTATTATTTGTTTAAAGAATACACATGGGAACTGTCAGAACAATTTCTTATAACAAGATGATGTAAATATTCTTCATAAAATATTTTTCTGTTAATTCCAGAGTTTTATTGTATTTTGTCAAATTCTATTTGTTTTACTAATACTACTATTACTACACACTGTTTTCAATAAGTTTTATATGCAATCTTCTACCCCCAATGTGTGATTCATTATAAATCAAGAAAACTATTTAAAATACTCTCTCTTAACATCAAAAATTTATCTGTACAAGCCACTTGTCTATCATAGTATGTTCATCCACTGCATTATCTTGACAAAGTAATTATGAATTGAAACTGAGCAGTGTAAGATTACAAGTCAACTGCATTACTGCTAATTCCACAAGTTTCCCCCAACCTATGCATTTTTCTTATTGCTTTAATTTCAATGTTATCCATATCATTGTCGTATGATACGACGTATCAATATTTTTAGCATTTTATTAATTAGGACTTTCCTGTACATTTGTATTTTATGTGGCTTTTAAAAAAGTTTAATATAATTTACTTGTCATTGCTGTAATATAAGTCACACGTTAGACTGAGAACAAACCTGGAAGGTGGGGTTACTAAATATGTGTCATTTGAGATGGCGTCAAAAGGCCTTGAGTCACTAAGACTCTTATAGAACCCCTCGAGGAATTCCCAGGCAACTTTCTCCCCTCCCCCGAGGAGAGCTAGCCGACGGGGACACCCCGAGACGACCCCCTAGAAGAGAGGGTTGTCTGGGCAGATGGCCACCGCACAAGTCGACCTAGTCTGCCTCTCAATCTCAAGGGAGTTTCCACCCCAAATGGTGGATGAGGATATTTTTCCTTCTTCGACCCGCCATAGCACAGCACAGAATACGGGTCTATATAACCAAGGACTGTCGCAAGTTATTACTTACTACTTATTACTACACATATGACATGCAGTCATTCTGAAGAATTGACTCAGTTCTGATTTTTAAAATATTCAGATCCAGTTAAATAGAAATACTGGGAGAGGGCAGAAAATAACAATGAACAACTCTGTTAAAATGTATTGAAAATAAACGTAATTTTTAAAAATAATAACAATATCCAGAATATAGGTTCCAGGAGAAGCAATCATTTATGTTAATCATTTAATAAAGTTCCACAGTAAATTTTATGTATGTTAATGTATCTATGAATCTATATGTATAGTTTTAGCTATTTTTAATAAATTTCTTGGATATTTAAAGTTAATGATTTTCTTTTACAATTTATACCAGGGGCGACCACAGCCTTGAAAAAAATGGACGCACATCTTCCCGTCTCCTTTCGTCATTGATCAGCCCTTCTTAATCATATACTCCCAAATAAATGTCATCACATGTCATGACTCATATGTCTCATATTAGCAAAAGTACTCCAGCAAAACATAAAGCAAAACAGGCATATTTTTAATCATTTTTTTTCCATTTCACCAATATTTCAAACATTTTACGCAAAGAACGGGCTACAAACATAATCTAGCCTAAATATATTTACCGTCATATACCTTACGTAAACACGTTGCTTGGCAAATCAGTCATCATTGTCAAAGGCAAACACAATTCTACGGTGTCCTGTGGCATCAAAGTCTTTTATGACTTTAGTGACGTCAGGAAATATGTCGGTGTGAATATGCAGCAGCACCAGAGCTGATAGTCGTTCTGATCCCATTGTTGAACGCATATAACTCTTGCCGAGAAGCTGCGTTCATCTGTGGCGGATGTAACAGGCATCGTTAAAAGTACATGAAAAGCAATGCGCAAATTTGGGTATAAATCCTTCGTTAGTAAAAAACAGTCTTGCAAAGACACAGCAGTGTTGCTGACTTCTCCTTCGCGCGCAGAAAGTTTGAACTTCCACCTCTCAATCTTCATGCCGTTTGGATCAGATGTGACAAAAAGAAGATTCAAACTCACTTGCTCCTTGACTGAGACATCTGTAGTTTCGTCAACAATGATGCTGAAGTATTTTGCAGCGATGCATTCCTTGACGATCTTGTCTCGAATCTGGTTTCCGCACAGAGCAACCAGCTCGTTTTGTATTCTATGACTGATGTATTTTGAATTACCTGACGCGATGCGTAGATGCTGACTAAGAGCAAGATCGCGATCGGCTCTGAAATTAAAATAAAAGAAGAGTCATAAAATTGCTCCGATCATCTGATTTTCCGCACATTGGTATGTTTTGCTATCCACACAGTATTATTGTTTTAATAATGGATTGGAGAGCAGCTGTGTTCCTTTGGACTTTGTCATTGTACACTTGAGATAGCAGCAGATAGCTGCTGTTTCACGTAGACTGATTTACCTTCGCATACACTTATAAATGCATATGCTGCTTGTATAGAGCTAACATGTGTCAAGGATTTTATGTGACGTTGTGCATGTCGGTCTATGTTACTCCAGTCTGAATGCGGCTCGCGTATAAAAGCGCATGTCGTACCTGAAGCAAATACTGAGCAGGCAGCACAGAAAACACCATCCGCTTTGACAATGTAACTCATAAATGGATACACATTTGAGTTAAACATAGAACTAGGCATATGGCATTGTTTATTCCCAAACCGGGACATGCGCACGTCTTACAATAGAGATGTAAACGTAATAAATACTAAATACCCGGTAGTTGCATATATTTTTTTTTAAAAGTTTCTAACGCACACTCACATTCTCACAAGTCAGGGTTGAGGGGAACTCTTAAATTTGATATTTTAAATTTTTGTAATTTGCTTTTAATATTTGATTTAATAATTGAGTTCCGTGGTGCAGCGGTAAGGCGCTCATTGACTTTTATGCACAAATATTAATTTTGTAAATTTTAGTGGACGCACGTGCGTCCAGTGCGTCACGCTGCGGGCGCCCCTGATTTATACCATTCCTTGGAATTTGTTTCAAAATGATGTGTTTCAGTCTGATAAAAAGAGTTCAGTCGTGGAGGCTACAGTTAGGTAGCTAGTCAACTTGGTTTGGAAAATCTTTGTAGTTGGCCTTATTTCAAAATTGGAAATTAGTATAAGTAATATTAGCATTTATTCGCCAAAGGGTAAATAATAAAATAAGGTAACATATTTAATTTTGTTTTATGTCTATGCTCTTTCAATGGTGCAGGGAGACAATTTGCTGCCCGCTAAATATAAAACATATTGTGTGTTTTGGCACGGTGAAATCTGGTAGTAAGCAACTTAGAAATAATGTGTCACTTACATATGGTGCCATCCATATATTACGCACGAAAGGGGAGGGGGTTAAATTAACAGAATTTTGCGTATGGATGAGTACGAGGGGGGAGGGGAGTCTCGACTAAATGTGTACGCACGCACAACAAATTTAATTTGCATACTACTAAGCCTAGTAACTAAAACCGCTCTGGCTCCAAACGGCATTCAAGACCGACTGAGTCACGACTGATACTGATAAGCAATGTTTTATAATCTAATGCAAACGAAATTCTGAAATTTTAATTACATGGAAGTAATTAGCATTCGAATCAGACCGTATGTTCACACATTACTAAAATATATCCGTCTGATTTATAATTATATTTCCATTTCTTGAAATTAGAAATTTCTATTTCGCCCACCGGTGCCTTAGCCGTTTTAAATACACAACGGGGCGGCAATTTCACTGCTTGCATTCAGGGCCGGCGCTAGAGTACGCGGGGCCCAAGCAGCAAACTATGAGCGGGGCCCCAGGCACAAGGCAGCAGACGAGGAGTGAGACCCATTAAAAAAGTTGCAATTCTAAATATATTAAAAGAATGGGGAAAAATAAAGTACTCGAAATTTTAGTCCAAAGCAGTACTGACACATCAATAATTACAGTTTTGTTAATTTAATTGAAGATCCTAAAACTCAAAAACGATTTTAATACTGTCATTAAAAATGTTTTGTTTTGGTATGCTATTTGTGAGTTTATCTATACATGTATGTAACTTAACATTGTAAACCATATACACTAGCGTTGGTTTGCTTGTATCTTCTACTTCTACCTTGTTTTTACAACGCTCAAGCAAATTTTGCGAGCTTGGGACGCTGCAAAATCTGAAATAAGTTCATTATTGGCAACATCCTTAGCAAAAACATTTTCAGTTGACAAAATAGCTAAGTTACTAAGCCTATATTGCATCAGTTGCGAAGCTATGGGAGGGGGCCAAAATTAGAAAGTCCCCTGTGCCCCCACTTGAGGGGGGCCCAAATTAGTGTCCGAAATATTTTTACATTAAATATGACGCTACCGCCATGTATCTGGGGCCCCCAAAGAGGTTAAGCCACCCGGACCCCAAACCCCCTACTAATTCCTAGCTACGCCACGGTCTTGAATCATTGTTGACCGCATTTAGGTTTCAATAACTTTTTTTTTCGAAAATCTTCTTTCTCCGAGAGCCACTGAGACAGGAATAGTTAAAAGTATTCAAAGTGCAATGTGTGTGCTAGGAAAGTCACTATTTCTGGATCGTTTTAGGTGACTGCAGGAATTATAGAACTCAATGATTGCAGCTCTTCAGCAAGCATGAAATCACCAAGATCCTTACTTTCGCAGGCTGTGAGTTTTTTTCTCCAGATTCATACTGCATATGACACTTGTTGCTGTTGTTCTTCTTATTGTTGTAATTGATGACATTTATTATAAATAAATCCAAATAAGTAATGATGCCTTCGTAGTATTTCAAAGGGAACGTCCATCGACATGATTGCCTTATCAACAATCTGGTTAAATAAATATGTGCGAAAGGTTTCTTGTGCATCTATGAATCCTTCATCTTCTCCTTCATATATAAATTGCTTGTTTCTTTCTTTTTCGCTCAATCGTCTCTTTGAAAATGGGCTCAACTTCTAAGTCAGTGATAATTTCTTTTGAAATTGCTATTGCTGTTTCAAAACCACAATTTCTGTAAGATTTCAAGCATTTCCAAATATTCATAGTATTGCCACTTTGATTTCTCATGATCATACAGTCTAAAACTGGCACTTTTCCAGTCACAAATCCGTTGGATGCCAGAGCGGACAGTGTAGCCAAAACGTTTGCAACAGAAACAAAACATTTTGTATTTAAATGCCGAATGTATAAGCCATTTTCGGTGTACAACTTCTCCAATTTCAACATGTCGTTTGTAAACATGTGAAAAGTAGTAAAATGTCAAAGCGCGGGGCCCTGAAAAGCGCGAGGGCCCAAGGCGGTTGCCTCGTTCGCCTTGCCCTAAGGCCGGTCCTGCTTGCATTGTTCTATTTTATCAGTTTTTTTATGCAGTGTTCAAGACAATAAAATTTAAATGTTCTATTGTATTTCTTCAATAATTTCAACATGAAAACACGATATTGCAAAAAACTATAATGGGGCCGCCAATGAATGACGTCACGCGATTTTTGACTGATTATTACCCCACCCCCCCCTCGTCACACTTCGTTACAAAAGCTTAGACCCCCCCTCCAGTATGACGTCACAAAGGGGCGGTCCATAAATGACGTCACACACCTAGAGGGGGGGGGGTAGACCATTTGGGACGAAAGGGAGGGGGGTGTTTCAGAAATGTGACGTCACATCAAACGCTTAACTTTAAATTAAAGTTGCACTGAAATATTTGATTGTTTACATAAAAAAAAATGACGTTTAACATGGGCTTCATTTGTGTTACGTTATTAGACTGCAGCCTGACACTAAATACATACTTAAATGACAAAAAGTGGTTTGAAATATGCTAATTTTCAAATAAAATAAATAGAGGTAAAAAAAATATTTAAAAAAAACAACAGGTCTTTAAAAGTGGACTTAAAAGAAGAAAATAATTTAAAACTTAAAAGTTCAAGTACTTTGATTTAATATGACTAAAAACGTGGGGCGGGTGTTTGATATACAAATTAAAGATATATAATTTAGAAGGCAAGAGCGATCTATAAGTGAGAGAATGAGTGAACGGCATATGTAAAACCTCATAAGCGTCCGCCCCACGTTTTTAGTCATATTAAATCAAAGTACTTGAGCTTATAAGTTTTAAATTATTTTCTTCTTTTTAGTCCACTTATAAAAAACGTGGTTTAAAATTATTTTTATACCTCTATTTATTTTATTCTTTTTAGTCTAAGTGTAAAATCATAGAGTACATCGAAAATTGTATTTCTTTAAACGCATCGCCTGACTAACATTTACAGACTGAAAATGTCTGAACTCCCCTTGCTGTTAAACATGAGGATGTGGTCATCGATTAACTCCGTTGACACAGGGATGTAATGTAAACAATAGCAGACGGAAGAGAAAACCTAAAAATGTATTAATTTAATTACGGTACATTCGATCGATGTGAAATTTTGATACAATTCATTGTCATCCAAGATCTATCTGTGTTAAAATTTTGAGATTTCTAGGACCGTCAGAAGAGGTTTAATTTTACGTTGGAAAATTTGAACTTTTGCGGACAAACAGAAAGACAGACAGGAACGAAAGGAATTTAATAAAAACGAAAAAAAGGGGCTTTTATTTGGGGGGTGGGGGTGGGTGGGCATTTCTTCGACGTCATATTGGAGGGGTCTAACTTTTTGTGACGGGGGGGGGTAAGAATCGGTAAAAAATGTGTGACATCATTTATGGTCTGCCCCCCCCCCATAAAAGCGTATTTATTAATTGAAAATTAGCATGTTTCAAATCACTTTATTGTCATTTAAGTATGTATTTAGTGTAAGGCTGCACTCTAATATAGTAACACGTGAATCCATTGAAAACGTCATTACATAAATTGCAAGTAATCAAATATTTAAGTGGAACTTATATTTAAAATAGTGTATTTTGATGCGACGTCACATCAGGGCCGCCGACAGAAATGTTTTGGCCCCTGTCAACTGGGCACATGTGGGCCCCTCTGGGCTCCACCTCGTGCCTGATGTCTTTTCCCAGGTCCCCACATTCCAAAAACCTTGAAATATGTACCTATTACAAAATGGCCGAAATGTAGCTTATCCGACAGCCACAATGCTGGCTGCATTTATGAATACCAATGACGAATACCATTCTTGGTGAGTTGAACCTTCTCGAAAATAAAAGTTTGACTGCAAGTAGGAAAGTCAGCGAAAGCAGATGGCGGGATTGAAACTATACAGAGATAGGCCTATGCAACGTGTTACTTGTAACGGTACAATTATACTAATACAACTGGGAGTGTAACAGACTTTTGGGAAACTATTTGCCAGTGTAATCTGAAGGCATTTTTTATATCATTATCACGTCTATTAACTGACTTTCAGTTTTTAACTTGCATAACACCATGCACTGTCTGTCCCGGTCTTGCAAGTGATCTGGCCATCGCACAGGACGGCTGTAGTTGCGAAATTCGTCGTCATGTTCGACAAAATCATCAACATTATCATTTGCCTCTCCTAGTCCTAACTTCGCTGATAGTTCTACTGTCTCAACTTCAGTTGAAGTTGCAGATGTTTCGTTTCCAGATCTTGATAGTTGCACAAACGCGTTCTTCGTCTGCGACCCGCAAATCTTCACGTGGCAATTCCTGGCGGGATGTTGATGGAAAGGAAACATCTTCAGATTTAGCATAGATATTAGGTTTAGGAGCATTGCTGTGTTTAAATTTTTGGTTTTCAATCTCTGTCCCGTTTCTCCCTGTGTTTCCTTCCCGTCGCTTTTTAGAACCAGACTTGTGTCGATTCATTTTAATTTTATGTTCTACTTTGATCTGTTTGGCAAATAATGATAACTTCTTATCTTATCTTATCTGTTTACAGACGCTCCTTCTATACAGACGATTATTGCGTCCTACGCTTATCTATGGTTTGTGTTTAGTCCTGCATTTTTATTAGAGATTTAAATGCTGATAAAGGGTTGGTTTTCCTGGATTCTTCAGGCAACCCATTCCACGCCCGAATTCCGGACGGGAAGAAGGAAAACTTGTATGTGTTTGTTCTTGCATACGGAATAAGGAAGGTGTTTTTATCCTTATGTCTATCTGAGGGTTGTATTAAGTTATCTTTGTGTTGTATTTCTAAATTAGAATTAGTTGCAAATCACTAATAAATTTCCAACACGATGTTTGCACTACGGTGGCAAAGCGAAAAATAGCGCGTCTTCAAATTAGCGGGCGTATTGCATCACTCGCTATGTCCGCAGTTTCGTATTCGATGATTCGTATCTAATAATTATAAGGGGAGGCGTTCCCCTCCCCTTAGACCCCTCCCCCGTTTTTTTTTATTTTGGGGAGGGAGATCCCTCCCCAAACCCCACCCCGATTTTATTTTAATTTTTATTCGTATCTAATAATTTTGAAGGGAGGCGTTCAAACAGGAAGAAAACGAACATTATTCAAGGGAAGCAACTCTCGGCCAGCAACAGGTAGCGTCGCTGTGACGTCACGGTCGGAGTACCCTGAACCAGCCAATAAACGTACTATTTTTCAATTTGTGCGAAATAAAAAAAATTCTATATTTCATGCATCTTCTGGGATTTACGGCATGATTGTTGGATGCTAATCGGGAAATCTTTTTTCTTAAAAGTTATTATTTTTTGTGTTGCCCAATTGGATATTTTTGTTCATCCAGCTGTCTTGCAAAGGCGGTACTCGCCTGGGTATATAAATAAAATAAAAATAAAAATATTTATCATAAAGTTAAAATAAAAAAGTGGGGTTGTATTTGTGTGATATGTGTTACATTGACATTATATCCTGGAACAGGGTAATAGGTCAATGCAAAGTTTCTGCGAAGACGGCACTCCACTTGAAAAACACACACACAAAAAATAAATTAAAAAAATTTAAAATAATAAAATACAAAATTGTTAGAAAGTAAATATAATTTTTTAAAAACTGAAAATCAAAAATTTTTTGGTACTTGTCGGTTAATAATATTTTAAAATAATGCATGGCATGACTTTTTACACACAAGGTTTTATTCACCCGAATATTAGATAGATAACATTAGTGGCCGTCCACAAGTGACGTCACGCACCTAGAGTGAGTCACATATTTGTTTCGATGTGTCACGAGGGAGAGGGGTGGTTTTTAAGAATTGTGACGTCACATCAAAAATGCTCAACACTAAAACTTAATGTTTCATCTTTCCCGTGTCTCCTTTTTGATACATGTTTTCTCGTACGATATTAGAATGCAGCCATACACTAAACTAGCGAGAAATTGTTTTTAAACATGCTCGGTAACTAAATATATACTTAAATGCACACAATTTTTTTTTAAATTTGCAACAGGCTCATTTTCAAATAGGAAATACGGCTTTTAATCGGGGGGGGGGAGGAGGAGAGGCTAATTTCTACTGACGTAGATAGTGTGGGTAGGGGGCATTGTACGAAACCGCGTGACGTCATGTGTCTCTTTTTTAACACACGTTTATTATCTCCCACGTGTGGTTCCAAAACTTTTAATGCGTCGTTCCATAAAAAATATAAAACATCACCATTAGAATTTGTTCGAAAACAAAAGTTAAAAAATGACACACTTCCCGTGATTCCATCGTGCTGCAATTTGGTATATAGACTCGTGTCACCTAACAATGCATTGTGTCAAAATTTCAGATCGATCGAACGTACCGTAATTAAATTAATGCATTTTTAGTTTACCTCTATATAACATTTATAATTCAATTTCACAGTTTGTTATTGTTTTTCTTCCACGTGCCAGTTGAGTTCACGCGTTGACGGCACGCATCGACGTCCCCGGTTTTAAAGCCAGGGGATATAAGTCGGTGTCAGACTGTAAATGTTTGTCGCGTTTGAACATAATCAATACTTTTTGTTATGTCTCATTTATAAGGGATTTATGGTCAAAAACGTTGTTTTTACGGGGTTGTTTAATTTAAATCCCTTATATTATCTTCACCGTATCGTGTCTCTCTCTCTCTCTCGCTCTCTCTCTGTCATGGCCGGGCAGAAAAACAAAAGTCAAAAATACCCACTTCCCGTGATTTTATCGAGATGAAATTTTGCACATGCATTGTATCAAAATTTTGGATCGATTGAATGTACCGTAATTAAATTAATGAATTTTAAGTTTATCTTTATGTAACTATATGTAGTCGTCTGCTATTGTTTATATCCACGTGTCACTGGAGTTCACTCCAGCCATCGCCGACTCATAAATGACTTTACCGTCAGGTGACGCCTCTGAATCTGATTAGTATTTAGCTTACTGCTAACATGAAAATTTAGTTTGGTCTGAGGCCGTGAAAGAAATGAAATTATCTGGCCACATGTGGTTAAAAATATAAACAAACAAAGATTTTTGCTAGAATTATGATTTTAAAACCAGTTTTTATAGTTAAAAACCCCTTTAAACACATCAGAACGCATGAAGAACTAATATTTAACCATTAAATGCTTCTTTTATTACTTACTAGCAGACCCGACGTGCGTTGCAACGATCTCAGTAAAATAAATTCAAAGGAACTAATGACTATTAATTAAATGGTACGTTTCAAAAACAATTATGACAGAAATCAATTAAGATCGTTAAACTTAATAATTGAATGGGGAATAAAGTCTTAAACGTTTATGAAAAAAAAAGACATTTTGCGCCTCCTGCCTCGAAGAATTGGACATTAGAAGTTCAGTGCCCTTTAGTAGAGTATTTTAATATGGGCTGCCAGATTTTTGTATACAAAGTTTGGTTAATATTATTCATTTGCTGAACTCAGTAGCTAACGAATAAACTAATTTTTATATAGCTCATATAAGCAAAAACGACATTAAGGGCACTAGGGCCCATTCAGTGCAAGATATTAAGTTGAAAACACCTGTTCACTTCAGTCTGTATAATAATGGATGTATTTGTCATTATTTATCAAGATCGTTAATAGTTGAATGGGGAATAAAATCTTATACTTATACATTTAAGAAAAAGTCTGTAATTTTTGGCCCCCAGCCCCGAAGGAAAGGCCAATAGGAGTTCAGTGCCATATAGTATTTTAATATTGTCTATCAAGTTTATATTTAAAAAAAATTTGGTTAAGAATTAAGATCCATCAATTTACCCAATAGCTAATGCTTAAAATAATAATTTAAATAACTTATATTAGCAACTAATGACATTATGGGCCCCATTAGTGCTAAATTTAGAAGATCAAAATTGCCAGTTGACATCCCGATAGAGTACTCAACAGTGCTCAACAGTCTCCAAAAATGTCATGATGATTGGATGAATGGTTTAGTAAGCTATTAAGGAAAAACATACATAGGCCTACATACGTACATACTTTTGATTTTTAAATCCTTTATATTGACTTGTGGTGTCTGCTTGAGGACTTGATTGTTTGCCGAAAAAACTTTGGATCAATTTTTAACCAACTTCCTCGTCAGCTAGAGAGCTGAAATTTTGCAGGCAGACTCATGCCGATGATAAAAATGATGTTTCAAAATTTCAGATCGATCGCATGTACTGTTATTAAATTAATGAATTTTTAGATTATCTTTATTTATCTCTATGTAACATGTTAATTTTTGTGGTAGAGTGTCGTGGTGCGTATTATATTGAACAACCTTTCCTGTCGCGCAACAAGGTGCGTGTTATATTGACAATAGATGAACATTCTTTTAGTTATGTCTCGTATATAAAGGATTTATAGTCAAAAACATGTGTTTTTTAAAAAAAAATATTATATATATATATATATATATATATATATATATATATATAATGAATGTGTTTAAATTAGTAAAAGTAAGTTACTTTATTGTTTTGCTCTACAAAAATAGAATGCGCTGAATTAAAATTGTTTAACTAATTTTTAGATTTTTTGAAATTTTTGGAGCTTTCCTTAAAATTGAAAATTTTAATAACAAAAAGTGTCTACACTAAACTGCTGTAACCACTTGATGTGTCTATAATAAAGTGGTACTTTGATTTATATCAACCTTGCTATTAGGAATAATTGGAAGAATTACGCAATGCACAAGTAGCATTTCTGTAATCTCATCTGCCACCAATTCTACGAAGCAATGTACAATCTGCAGCACACATTAAAATTTTTTTTTCACTGACATTATTCACATGGAAGTAATTGTTATATTCATCTCATTTGTACATTTTGTGTGCAATATTTTACAAAATTTGCTGCACGATAATTCTAAATTGCTGTGCGGATTCAGTAAGATATCTGCCTGGCCTCCTACCTTACTTAAAGAAAACATTGGCTGTAGTACTCAAAAAGTTATTTTTATCAAATAATGTATGTTTTAAAAATAATTTTTTAACTATATTATCTTTATCCTAAGGCCCAGGGTTTCAAAATAAATTTTTTACTTAACTTCTTCTACTTCTATGCTTAGAAAATACAATGTAATCTCTAGTACTCAGGTACCCCTTGCCGAGCATTTACCCGGGTATTAAAATTGCGCCAGTGTGACCTTGAAAATGTTACTGCAATGTCTATACCAATGGTGGTCGAACTGCGGCTCTTCTGTGTTCACATTTCGGCTCGCAAATAATTTATCAAATTAAAACATTTAGCTTGAAATATATACTGTGAATTACGTTTAACATGAAAACTCTTAAAAAGAAATAACTGTCAAAGGGAAATAAAACACGGTCCCGACAAACTACAATGTATTTTGATGCACTTTTTTTTTCTTGGAACATGACACAGAAATCATTTAAAACAAAAAGTTTCAAGTAAGGAATATAGAACACAACGCTGATAACTAGGAAGGGCAGGAAATGACATAAATGACCTTGGATTTGTCTTTGATATGCCGCTCATATTTGTTACCTATTGAGACGAGTCAATATTGTTTATCTAATCACAGACACACTAACTCCTTTCTCCACTCCTATTCCTACCATTCTTAAAAAAACAAACACCTGCTATATTCTAGGGTTTTAAAAAAAATATTTTTCAATCGTTAATATAATAACAAAAATAAATGCTGGGGGTTGGGTCCATTCAGCAGACGCAAGTCCCGTAAAGTTTGGTTAATTACAGTTGTCAGCTTTGTACTAAAAATAACCCGCCATGTCATCATATGATTACTGCTCTTTATCTTTATAAGACTTTGTTTAGCTCTCCCCCCCCCCATTAAAAAAAATCACTTTGACACCCCTCTGCTAATTGTTTTTACACCACTGTACTATAGTAGTTTTTCAATGTCAACATTTTTATATAACTGTTTCATTACATCTGTATTTGCATTTCCATAATAAACAAATAAGTATAAGGCTAATAGCAGGCATGATGGCCACATTTTGAGGCATTTCGAATGACCAACCCAGGTACCACTCAAATTGCAAAAAAATTGATTGGGTAGTTTCAGTCCACTTGGATAAAAAAAGAAAATCTCCACATTTTTTTTTAAAACTGAAATATTTAAAAAAATTTCTTTACATTTTTATGAGTTATAAAGTGATGACATATATGTGATTTATTTGAATTTGTCTCAGGTATACTGAAGAGACAGTTGGACAAAATATTTTGGAATACAAATTCAGGCTGTATGCCAAATGTAGATGGCTTCTTCAATGTTTGTGTGCAGGATTCTAGTCTTGACGATATATGGGTAGTCAATTATGATTGGTGAAACCCTTGTTCTTGTATTAAAAATTTATAGTAAAAGGTAATATTTACATCTTTTTGACTTTTAGAATAAAGAAAGTTGATCTCCTAAAGATAAAGATATTGACTGCCAGTTTTGTAATCTATAATTATGTGTCATTTTTAATAATGTACATATAGAAACTATATCACCTAATAGAGACATATTGTATGCCATTTGTTTTTGATTTAAAGGCTTAATTCCATTTTTATTTTATTCATTTAATATTTTTGCTGACCAGCTTCTACTTTCATTACAGTAAGTACTAATAAAAATTACTGACTACTAATTTCTGAACTTTGTCTTTTGAGTTTCAGAAATGTCAAGTGAAAATCTAGCACCACATCAAATACACCTGGAGAGTCACTTAAGGAACACAGTTAACATTACTGCCAAATGAAGCAAGTGGAAATATTTAGACTGACTTATCATATGATAGGTAAAAATACCTATTAGAAAATATGTCTCAAGATTAATGTAACATCTTCTCTGTCAGTGTCAAGCAAATCATGCTGAAGAAAACACACATGGTAGAAAAAACTTTCAAATGTTATAACGGTGTGGAATATTTATATACATTTTGATCACTGAATTAAACACAGGACACATTCTTGAGAAAAAGCTTTTAAATTTGATATCTATGGAGAATGTTACTACAGTCTGGTAAAAGAACACATAAATACAAACTCATTTTAAAAACATTTCAAATGTGATGTCTATGGGAAATGTTTTACAAAATCTGGTAATCTAACAAAACACACAATGGCACATTTAGAAGAAAAACCTTTTTAATGTGATGTTTGTGGTAAATGTTTTACAAAATCTGATCACTTAATTACACACAAAATGAGACATTCAGGAGAAAAACCATTCAAATGTGATGTTTGTTGGAAATTTTTTACAAAATCTGGTGACTTAAGTAAACACAAAAGGACACATTCAGGAGAAAAACCTTTCAAATGTTATGTTTGTGGGAAATGTTTTACACAATCTACTGACTTAAGTAAACACAAAAGGACACATTCAGGAGAAAAACCTTACAAATGTTATGTTTGTGGAAAATGTTTTACACAATCTGGTACCTTAAGTAAACACAAAAGGAAACATTCAGGAGAAAAACCTTTTAAATGCGATATCTGTTGTGCACTTTTTACACAAGCTGAACCCCTAATACAACACAAAAGGACACATTCAGGAGAGATACCTTTCAAATGTGATGTTTGTGGGAAATGTTTTACACAATCTGGTAGCCTAACTAAACACAAAAGAACACATTCAGGAGAAAAACCTTTCAAATGTGAGGTTTGTGGGAAATATTTTACCTATTCTGGTAGCCTAATTGTACACAAAAGAACACATTCAGGAGAAAAACCTTTTAAATGTGACATCTGTGGTCAAGGTTTCACACAATCTGGTGACTTAAGTAAACACAAAAGAACACATT
The DNA here is from genome assembly GCA_944989445.1 of Ampullaceana balthica. Classification (NCBI taxonomy): domain Eukaryota; kingdom Metazoa; phylum Mollusca; class Gastropoda; family Lymnaeidae; genus Ampullaceana; species Ampullaceana balthica. The sequence continues at coordinate 75,219 of CALYLW010001293.1, read as the reverse complement.
CAGGAGAAAAACCTTTTAAATGTGACATCTGTGGTCAAGGTTTCACACAATCTGGTCACCTCACAGAACACACAAGGACACATTCAGGAGAAAAACCTTTCAAATGTGATGTTTGTGGGAAATGTTTTAGAAAATCTGGCCACTTAAGTTATCACAAAAGGACACATTCAGGAGAAAACCTTTCACCTGTGATGTTTGTGGGAAATGTTTTACACAATCTAATATCTTAAGTACACACTCAAAAGGACACATTAAGGAGAAAACCTTTCAAATGTGATGTTTGTGGGAAATGTTTTACACATTCTTGTTGCCAAATTGGACACAAAAGAACACATTCAGGAGAAATTTTTTTAAATGTGACATCTGTGGTCAAGGTTTCACACAATCTGGTCACTTAACACAGTGGTCCCTAACCTGTGGTCCGTGGACCTCTACTGGTCCACGTAGATGTGCCTGGTTGTCCACGAGCAAAGGAACATTAAATTATTTAAATTATTTTTACTATGGTGTATTTCTTAAGGGATTGTGCATCTTTCCATACACAAGATTGAAAAGCTTGTTACCGGTTTTGGCGGCACCACGTCGAAAGAACATCAAAGACATATTAGCGCAGATCGGAAACCGCCTGCAGTCAATCTTTTCACCTTTTGTCGGCGCTCTCATCAGGGCGCTTTTATGTCGGCGCTCTTTTGTCTTGCGCGCTTTTGATGGGTCGCCCATGTTGGTATCTCCGTGGTATGCACTCCAGGTTGACGAAACTACAGACATCGACAACAACGCAAGATTACTTATTTATATGAGATATCTTTATCATGTGGATGTACATGAGTATTTGTTATGTGCTCTATCTTTTTCAACCAACACCACGGGAGCTGAACTATTCAAGTCATTGGACGGTTATGTATCAGGACACCTAAAATGGTCCTTTTGTGTCGGCATCTGCACAGATGGAGCTACTGCCATGACAGGACGACTGTCTGGTTTAACAGCTCGGATTAAGGAGGTTGCATCTGAGAGTGAATCTATGCATTGTATCATTCACAGGGAAATGTTGGCAAGCTGAAAAATGTCACCAGAATTTAAAATGCAAAATGCACAAACAAATTGTGCAGTGAAAACAATAAATTTGAGCTTTATTTTAAAACTAACATGCCAGTAGACGTTTTGGCTAATGCCTTCATCAGTACAATAACATAAAATATGTACTTACATAAGTAATATTTAAATTCTTAAAACATATTATATTATGATTAAGGCTGTTATCGATTAATTTAAATTTAATCGTTAACTTTCGAAAAATTATCGATTAATTAATCGATATTTCGATTAAAACCAAAAATAGAAATTTATGACGTCATTAAACTGAACATTTCTCACGGACATTGAAACTAAAGAATATTTTGAACTAAATTTCATGACAATGTGTTGATACTTGATATGTGCTGAAGGTGGTACGTCAGCCATGTATTTGATCCTTTAAAAGAGAATTGTTTATGGCAGTGGACACTGTAAACGTTTTCACCATCTTCGACTTTGCCATCCGCAGTTAGCTTAAAAACAACATATTTGCTCAACTTTCTAGTTTTATGTTTAAATTTAACTGCGCTGATGCTGTCAGCAGGGCCGTCTTAACGCATAGGCCCGTTTGGCTTTTCCTGGGGGCCCACGAGCATATGGGCCCCATGGGAATATGTTTATTTATATATATTATGTATATTCATTTTTTATTCCTGCGGGGGAAGGGCCCAACACTATTTCTTTGCCCGGGGGCCCAAAATGGTGTAAAGACGGCTCTGGCTGTCAGCCATTTTATAGTTGACGTCTGCCGGTCAACATAAATTAATAAAATACATTTTAATATTACGCGGGAGATGTTTGTACGTAAAAAAATATATATAAATTATTATTAATTATTAATAATTTATTTTTTATTACTAAAAATCTTTAAAAAAATTATAAATATTTTCTTAAATTTTAATCGAATTTTTATCGATTAAAATAATTTTAAAATAATTAAAATAATAATTAAAATAATTTTAATCGATATTTAATTGATAAATTTTTTAACGATTAATCGAGAAATTAATTGATAATTTCCGAAGCCCTAATTATGATATATAATTATAATTTAACAGTGTATTGATTGATTTCATTAAAGTTATTACCCACATCAAGGCACACGCCCTTAACTCACGCCTGTTTGAGCAGCTTTGTGAGGAGATGGACGAAGAGCACAGATACCTCCTTTTGTACACAGAAATAAGATGGTTGTCCAGACGAAAATCGGTAAGCGGAGTATTTGAATTACGAGAGCAATCGCAAAGATTTCTCTCAGAAAAGAAGTCACCGCTGGCAGCACATTTCAGTGACAAGGTATGGGTCGCAAAACTTGCTTACCTGTGTGACATATTCAGCCAGCTCAATGAACTCAATCTGTCCCTACAGGGGAAAATGACAACTGTTTTCAAGTAGGCTGACAAAGTAGCTGCATTTAAAGCCAAACTGGAGTTGTGGGAACGGCGCGTGAACAAAGGCATTTTGGATATGTTTCTAACATTAGCGGGGATTCTAGGAGAGACTGAGCCTGAACACTCTTTGTCCCAGTTGATGCATGATCACCTGTCTTTGCTTTTAAAAGAGTTTGAGTGCTACTTCCCAACCACAAAAGACCCAAGAACTGGTAGGGAATAGATCCGTGACCAATTTGTCAACAAAGCAGGTGAATCTAGCATGACTGTGCAAGAAGAAGTGTAACTGCTTGAGATTGCAAATGACGGTGGCCTTAAAACTACATTCAAGAAAACAACCCTTCTAGTCTTCTGGATTAAAGTCATGGCAGAATATCCTGAGATTGCCACCAAAGAAATTAAATCCCTATTGCCATTTCCGACATCCTATTTGTTTCAAGCTGGGTTTTCTGCAGTGACAGCAACAAAGACAAAACAACGGAATAAAATGGACATAAGCAGCACACTTCGGGTGTCATTGTCTCCCATTACCCCAGATTGAAGTGAACCATCTCGTTGCAGAGAAACAAGCTTGTCACGTGTGATTAACATGATTTGTGACGAAGAGGTCACGTGAGTAATAAACGCGGGAAGAAAGGAGCCTTCCCATTGGCTGAAAGGGTTGGGCAATCAGTTGTCAGAGGAGTTCCGTAGTGAAAGGACGGAATGTGTGTGTGCCTCAAGATTTCCACGTTGTAATGTATAACCTCAAATTATGATTCTTGTACAAAGTATAAATATTAAAGTTGTTTTATTGAAACAAGTTCTTCAGTGGATTATTGTGTACAAGATTCTGTATTGAGAGAACGCCTACAAGAGTTACATATTAAATAAGTAAGAACCATCAACAGTTACAAAGCTTAGGTTTGTCATTGATTTCACATTCTAGTAAATTAAAATATTAAATAATGTTTAATTCATTTTTTGTGTAACTGTATTTTATTTTGAAGGCATTTTTAAGTACAATTAAATTAAAACTATAAAATCAAAGCAATCTAAAATACCTGTATAAACAATCAACGAAAAAATGTTATTATTTATTTCAAAATAGACATCTTATAACGATAAATATTCTTCAAAAATAGTTTTCTGTAAATTCCAGTCAGTTTTATTGTATTTTGTCAAATGCTATTTGGCCTACTAATACTACACTGTTTCCAATAAGTATTAGTATTCATGTATATGCAATCTTCTACCCCCAATGTGTGGTTCATTATAAATCAAGAAAATTATTTAAAATACACTCTCTTAACATCAACAATTTATCTGTGCAAGCCACTTGTCTGTCTTAGTATGTTGGCTATCAACGATTATTGGCTTTACAACAGCATCCATTGAATTATCTTGACAAATTAATGATGAATTGAAACTGAGCAGTGTAAGATTACCAGTCAATTGCATTACTGGTAATTCCACAAGTTTCCAACTAACCTATGCATATTTCTTATTGATTTAATTTCAATGTTATCCATCACGTTATTGTCTTATCATGTGGCTATTAAAAGAATTAAATATAATTAACTTGCCATTGGTTTGATATAAGTGACAAGTTAGACAGAGAACAAACCTAGAAGGTGTTGTTACTTTATTGGGGCATAAGCAACTTTACCATTACTTACTATTACTACACTCATGGCATGCAAACATTCTGAAGAATTGACTCAGTTCTGATTTTAAAAATATTCAGACCTAATTAAATAGAAATATTGGGAGAGGGCAGAAAATAACAATGAACAATGATGAACAATTAATAAAATAAGGTAACCTATTTAATTTTGTTTCATTTCTTTCAATGGTGCAGTGAGACAATTTGCTGCCCGCTAAATATAAAACATAATCATTCTGTGTGTTTTGGCACAGTGAAATCTATTAATCAAAAAAACTAAAAATATGTGGCCTTTTCATATGGGGCCATCCATATATTACATACGCAAGGAAAAGGGGGGGGGGTCTTAAATTAAAATCCATACAAATTCTTACCTATGCCACTGGCTTCTAGATGTATGGATAAATTTTTGACCGAATTCGATATTTAAGAAAGTAAAATTCTATAGGATAATGAACTCCTAACGTCTGTTCCTTTAGGGCCGGAGCCAAACATAATTGTTTCGTAAACTTTTAAAGCTTTTTTTCCAATTAGATTAAAAAAAAATTAAATAAATGTAGACACCTATCTTCATAATGACTTAGATTGAAATATTCAGGCCTTATGAGATATGCACATCCGGTAACCATTTTCAAGGGGGGATGGCGCTTAATGTAATTTTATTCCTCATTTGGTTTTACACGACTTTGACCAATTTGACAAACCAGTATATCCATCATGTTCCAGATTGAAATCTATTGGTGTTTTGAATTGGTGTTACTCGGGTTCTCAACGCTAGCTGAAATCCTAAATTTCCGCCGCAAAGCTAGTCTATACTAATAAAAGGCAAAGCCCTCACTCAGTGACTGACTGACTCATCACTAATTCTCCAACTTCGCGTGTAGGTAGAAGCATGAAACTTTGGGAAATTGTTGAGTAGCCTCTCGCGACGAAATTTGGCGTAAAACAATTTTAAAATTCAAACTCATGGGGGCCGGGGGCCCAAAAACGCTTTTGTTCCTTATATGGACTATATGAAATATGAAAATCTATAATTTTCTTATTTCCCGAGTAGGCAGAAGCATGAAAATTTGGGACGTTGTTGAGTACAATCCCGCAATGGGTAAAAGGCGAAAAAATATTTAATTTATCAGCTTCCGTGGTTCGGGGGCCAAAACTCCACTTATTAGTGGCTGGGGGCCCTTATGGCATTTTTTAATATTAGTTATATAAAAGGTAATTTAAAAAGTGGCTACATGGTAAATGGATGAATTATTGATCAAATTTAATGTAAAAAAAAATAAATTCTATAGCGTAATTAACTTCTAACGTCTGTTCCTTTGGGGCCGGGACCCAAAATATTTTGTTAGTTAACATTTAAAGTTGGGCTGCGGAAATTATCGATTAATTTCTCGATTAATCGTTACAATTTTTATCGATTAAATATCGATTAAAATAATTTTAATCGATAAAAATTCGATTAAAATTTAAGAAAATATTTTTAATGTTTTAAAATTTTTTTAGTAATAAATTATTAATAATTAATAATAATTTATATATATTTTTTACGTACAAACATCTCCCGCGTAATATTAAAATTTATTTTATTAATGTATGTTGACCGGCAGACGTCAACTATAAAATGGCTGACAGCCAGAGCCGTCTTTACAACATTTTAGGCCCCCGGGCAAAGAAATAGTGTTGGGCCCTTCCCCCGCAGGAATAAAAAATGAATATACATAATATATATAAATAAATATATTCCCATGGGGCCCATATGCTCGTGGGCCCCCGGGCAAATGCCCAACGGGCCTATGCGTTAAGACGGCTCCTGCTGACAGCATCAGCGCAGTTAAATTTAAACATATAACTAGAAAGTTGAGCAAATATGTTGTTTTTAAGCTAACTGCGGATGGCAAAGTCGAAGATGGTGAAAACATTTACAGTGTCCACTGCCATAAACAATTCTCTTTTAAAGGATCAAATACATCGCTGACGTACCACCTTCAGCACATATCAAGTATCAACACATTGCCATGAAATTTAGTTCAAAATATTCTTTAGTTTCAATGTCCGTGAGAAATGTTCAGTTTAATGACGTCATAAATTTCTATTTTTGGTTTTAATCGAAATTATCGATTAATTAATCGATAATTTTTAAAAAGTTAACGATTAAATATATAATAATCGATAACAGCCCTAATTTAAAGCTTTTTTACTTTTAGATTTTAATTAATTTAAATAAATATAGACACGTTTTTCTATCATGACCTAGATTCAAATCCTCAGACCTTATGAGAAATGCACAGCCGGCATTCATTTTGCACGGGGGCCCGTAATGTCATTTTAGTACCCATTTGATTGTACACGACCTTGAAAAATATTGAAAAACAATTATATGCATCATGATCAAAACTGAAATCAAATAGTGTATTGGATTGGTGTGAAACGGTTTTTCAACGCTTACTAAAACCCTAACTTCCTCAGCTGAGCGCGGGTATTTTGCTAGTATATATATATTTGGTTCTATTGGCCAGCCGGAATTATCAAGTGAAATTCTGCTGGAGCCGAAGCCGGATTTGTAAAAATGGCTGGATTCCGGATTTGCCGGAGCCGAAATCCGTTACATCCCCAATCGTAAGTAGGGCTGTAAATATTGTTGAAAAAAGCTGCGAGGATACTCGTCAAAAACGCCGCATAATTTTTGCGCGACAAACATTTACAGACAGAACATGACTGAATTCTCCTTGCTGTAAAACATGGGGATGTGGTCATCGATGCCTGGAGTGAACTCCTGTGACCGTGGAGGTCAAATATAGCAGACGGCTACATAAAGATACATAGAGATAAACTAAAAAAATCATTAATTTAATTACGATTCGGTCGATCTAAAATTTTGATACAATGCATTGTCTATGTGCAAAATTTCAGCTCGATAGCATTACGGGAAGTGGGTCATTTTGTAATTTTGTTTTTCCACACGACTGACCAAGCGATCACGACTGACAAGACGGTGAAGTTAATTAAAAAAAAAGCCGTGAGAAAAGTTGAACAGAATCCATTTTTGTTCAATACTACACAACCCTCTGCGCGGTTTTTCTAAACCACTGCGGGGCGTCGGCCAGAGAACTGCGCGGGAGCGCAACTGCGCAGCTTAAAGGGAACATTGGCGGCGATAGTAACTTTTTAATTGATAATATTTACATGATGACAACTTTGTACGTTTGATTAAAATCAGATTTTCTGCTAGACCTTCACAAGAAACATAGGGGAATGGAATTGTCGCGAATTTGTTAAATTTTAGCAAGCGGCGTCAACACCTGTGGGTGAGTGGTAACAGTTATTACATCACCACCATTTACAAACCAAACCATTAGCCTTTGAATTTTAAAATTTAAATGAAGCCCAAATTATTTTCAACCCTTTGTTTTGTCCAGATTTAAAAAATTTTTTTTTAAAAAATCAACTTCATTTTTTGTTGTTGTTATTTCAGTAATTATCTTTAAACAACTAAAATATACTTTAAAAAAAAAGACTAGTTACTTTTTTAACATGGTCGCGATAGGAGTTGAGGAAGGAATGATTGTAGATATAAAATAAAAAAACACAAAAACAATAACATTGCCTCGTCTCAAATGGTACTAAATAATACCGGCGTATTTCAAAGACTCGTGAAATTTCTGTCATTGATTCATTCAAAGAACCAAAATCTTTTTTGTGCTCTATGACTTTTGTTTCATATTCAGAGGAAAATGTTGCATCAAAATACCCTGTACATTAGTTTGTTAGAACTTTATTTTATTTCGCTTTGGCAGATACTTCTCAAGAATTTTCGTGTTAAAAGTATTTCACTGGGAATATTTAAAACGAAAATTTTTTATATGATAAATTTTCGCGAGCCATAAATTTTCTTGAAGACATAAGAGTCGCAGTTTGGCCACCGTTGTTATTATAGGATATAGATCAGGGGTCGGGAAAATTTTTGTCAGAGAGAGCCATAAACACCACATATTTTGAAAAGTAATTATTTGATAGTCATACATTATGTTTAAAACTAAAAATTAAAGTAATTTTGTGTAATTTCAACAATAAAAGAAAATAATTATGTCTCTAAATTCTTTTTAATAACATTTGTGTGCCTTTTTAAATATGCAATTAATATGTAGATCAAAGGAGTCTGCATAAACGTTTTTTTAAAAAATAATCAAACATTTTTCTGAGAGCCAGATCTGCCTCACGAGCCAAGGTTACCCGACCCCTGATATAGACGTTGCAGCCACATTTTCACCGGTACCCAAGCGCAATTTTCAATGCAGGTAATATATATCGGTATCTATTGTGAAGGTATTACTATTGTGTTATCGGCAGGAATTTAATTCTTTTGACAGTTATGTCAGAACAATAGAATTAAAAAAATAACCTTTATAGATATAAGTTTGATATTAATATGAGTTGGAGGATATTTATTTTCCAATCAGAATAACTTTATTTAATAAAAAATGGACTTGTCACAAAAAAGTTTATATCGATTCCCGTAATGTAAAAATTGATAATGTCCATCGAGTCATCGCCCCTTCAAAAATAAGACGGCAACGAGTACTCGTTGACAGGCCGAATCGTAACACGCGTGAAGCTATTTAAAAAGTAATTAAATAATCTTCAAGCAATGAATTAGTTAAGTGGAAATTTTACTTAAAGTTGTGAGATTTTTTGATGGGACGTCACATTTCTTTAAAAAAAACCTCCCCATCGTCACAAATGTTTGACTCCCCCCCCCTTTTTTTTGTGTAGGCGCGTGACGTCAATTATGGACGGCCCCTTTGGAATTATATGCATCTAAAATATCTTCTTTTTTGCCTTTGAAAGAGCAACGTAAAGGATGACAACATCTAATGATGAGCTGTGTAGTTTGTCACATTCTATGCAGAGGCGCAACTAGGTTTTTGGCGCCCTTGATAAATTGATAAGTTTCAGCGTTGCGATTTTTTCATTTTTAAAAAAAAATAATTGAATTTCTCTTATTTTATTTATGACGATAATTACGTAGTCTGACAGTGACAGTCATACAACGTGAATATAAATAAAATAATGTAAAAAAAAGTCTTTTTTAAAAAAAGGACACTTTTATTTACATATAGTATAGAAAGTGCACTAAAAAGAAGAAAATAAATTTTTTTCTATGAAAACAGGTGAAATCGGTGAACCTATCTACTGCACATAAAAGCGTGGGGCACCCATCACAAATCATTTCTCATTGCAACTATTCTTTTACATATGGTTAAATATTTCTAATTAATGTGATAGTAGCATTTATATGATCAAAGTTGTGAAACTTTTACTGTTTATTAATATTCATACATATTTGTTTTTATGTTTCGCAGCCTTGTACACGATAGAGAGTTGTGATGAACGCCCCACGCTTTTATGTGCAGTAGATAGGTTCACCGATTTCACCTGTTTTCATAGTAAATTTTTTATTTTCTTCTTTTTAGTGCACTTTCTATATGTAAATAAAAGCGTGTCCTTTTTAAAGAAAGACTTTTTTTTACATTATTTTATTTTCTACTTTTTAGTATCAACATTTTAAAAAATTGATTTTTCGACCTTATCAATTCAATTTAATTAGTTAAACTTCATTGTCAATAACTTAAATGTGATAGTGGTAAAATGAAACATTATTAATTACAAATTTATGTATAATACAAAAATATTTTTTTTCCTTAACTAAAAATTGAACCTCGCACCCCTATGTCGGCAATAGATCACGCTAACATTTCGGCCAGCAAGACTTGATGTTGATAATACTTTTTAAAGTTATAATAATTGTATCCCTCTAGGGAAGGGGTCTCCAAACTTTTCAGCCGGAGGGCCGGATTAACTGTAAAACAGCGGTTGGGGGGCCAAATAAGAAAAAATCAAAACATATAAGTATATATTTAATATTATTATATTTATAATATTAATATTATTTAATGTTATATTAAATATTATTTAATAATACATTGATGCACTGCACATGAATACATGTATTAGTGGGAATGGTGAAATTGTTTCCTGGATGCCAAAATATTAGATATTTCTGGCTTTAGATTTGATGTCCCTAACATCAACAGTGACCTGAGATTATCATCAGACAAGTTAGTTCTCAAATTGTTCTTCACGTATTTCATCCTCGAAAATGTCTGTTCGCACAAGTATGTTGTTCCAAAGATTGAAAGGTACCTTGATGCAAAAGCTTTGACATTAGGAAAGTCTTCCTTGGGCAAAAACTGGTAAAAACTCAAAAGCCCTTCTTTGAACTTGTCCCTAAGGAAGTCATTTGCTTGCAAATCAATCACCTCAAGCTGCAGTTCATCTGAGCAACTGGCCACATCTGCTTCAAATGGATTTTGAAATAGCCTAACTTCTTCTGCCTTTGAATCCAAGTCAGAAAACCGCTCCTGAAACTGCAGCTGGAGGTCTTTGATGATCTCGCATGCAAATGATGTGGGGAACTCAGCTGTTGCTTCAGCCATGAAGACCTTGCACTGCTGAAAGTGTGTCAAGTTGTTGGCCTGTACTTGTTCCAAAAACAAGACAAGTTTAGCTCTGAAGGCCTTTAGGTGATTGTATAGATCAGAAACTAGATTTGTCTCTCCTTGAAGTTTTAGGTTCAGAAATTTTAAATGACCAGTAATGTCTGCAGAAAAGGCCAATTTCCATACCCACTCTTCATCAGTCAGTAATGGCTGTGGTTTTCCTTTACTTTCTAGGAAGTCATGTATTTCCTTTCTTAATTCAAATACTCTACTCAGAACTTTCTCACAACTTAGCCATCTTACTGCTGTATAATATGGTAAATCTTGCGATTCTGTGTCTGTATCTTTCAACATGTCTCTGAACTGTCTATGGTTGAGCCCATGTGACCTTATTAAATTCACCATCTTCACCACAGGATTCAGTACACTGCTAATGTCCACATATTTAGCACACAAAGCTTGCTGGTGAATAATACAGTGCAGGAACATTGGTTGTGGAATGTGTTTCTCATTACATATCTGCTTCACTTGTCCAACCAAGCCTTTCTTTATGCCACTCATGTTCTTTCCCCCATCAACAGTCAAGCAAGTCAAGTTAGTCCAGTCCAAGTTATAATCAACAAATGTTTTTCCCAATTCATTGAATATATCCTCTCCGGTAGCTGTGCCATACATGCTATGTAGAGAAGCCAGCTCTTGTGTTATGTTCATGTCTTCATCCACACCTCTAATGAACACAAGCAGTTGAGAGGTGGAACAGCTGTCCAGCGATTCATCCATTGCAATTGAAAAATGGCGAAACCGGCTTGCATTTTTCGCTAATTGAGTCACAATGTTTTCACCCAAGTCTGCAACACGGCGAGCAATGGTATTTGCACCCATAGCTACATTTTTAAATTCTTTGGACTTTTCTGGGCAAAGTTCCTCAGCTACCTCCAACAAACATTCCTTCACTACTTCACCATCTGTAAATGGTTTGCCACTTTTAGCCAGGACATAGGCAACTTTATAACTGGCCTTTGTTAAGGATTCATTTTCATTTGAGGATTTACTGAAAATTGTCCTCTGAAATGTGAGTTGATTTTTTAATTTTGAAAATTTTTCAGCACGGACTTTACCCTTCAGCTGTTCATATTTCTCCCGATGTTTGCTTTCATGATGACGGCGCAGGTTGTATTCTTTCATCACAGCCACGGTTTCATTGCAAATCACACACAATGCTTTCTCGTCGGATTTGATGAAGAAGTATTTCAAACTCCAATCATCTTGAAACTGCCGACACTCATTGTCTATTTTTCTTTTCCTCTTCTCGGCCATTTTCGGGTTCTAAAAATAAAAGTGAATTCAACATGAATAAATAGTGAAACTGTAAGTATCTTGCACACAATATCGCTCAAAAATGAACACTGGTAAATAATTATCACTAATTAAAATAGAGTGCAACACATTTCACAATTTTGACCAATATACATACTGTATAACACCAACAATATGACAACGTTTAGTACGTTCCTTAGTCCGATATACATATGCATACATACTATTGCCCATGTGTGTAATGACAAGTCACATTGAGTTCACATCTCTTTTAGCTTTGGCCACATAGTTAAACTTTATAACACTAGGCCAGCAAAATATATCAATCATTATCCATGCCATGAAAGAATGTAAATTATAATAGCAAAGAAGAGAAAGAAAAAATATATATTAAGTATATAACATATATATGGGCAGTAGGTATGTACACTAGTGTAATAACTATTATCCTTATTTTTCATAACGAAACTGAAACTTACATTCGAGGGACAACTGTATGCAGTAGCAACACTATTTTTTTGTAATTGAAAAAATATCACCCACCTTTTAATTTTCCTTTGTTCACACGTAGCGCTGTTTGACTAGCGGTAATGCGCGCCTTGATAGCACTCTCTTTAGTTATGAAATCATAGAAAGTAGAAACTCTTATTTAAGTAAGAGAAGCTTTAGTAGACTTCCGGAAACGGCGGTGTTTGCTTTCGCTAGTGTTATTCGCAAATTTTTATTGTAAAATGCAGATAAAAATATTTATTTTTTAAATTATTACAAAGTCTCCAGGGGCCGGATCGGAGGACCTCGCGGGCCGCATACGGCCCGCGGGCCGTAGTTTGGAGACCCCTGGTCTATATAAAAGCATCCGTACCGTCGGCTTTTGTTGACATCTGTGAGTTCGCCCCGTGACCACATCACAATGTTTTTAAAACGTTGAGCGGGCGCTTGTGAGGTGTTTGGTAAAATAAATAGATGTAAAAAAATATTTAAAAAAACCAGGTTGTTAGAAGTGGACTAAAAAGAATAAAATAAATAGAAGTAAAAAAAAGATTTTTAAAAACCACGTTTTTATAAGCGGACTAAAAAGAAGAACATAATTTAAAACTTATTAGTTCAAGTACTTCGATTTAATATGACTAAAAACGTGGGGTGGGTGTTTGGTATAAAAATTAAAGATTTCTAATGTAGAAGGCAAAAGAGAGATCTATAAGTGAGAGAATGAGTGAACCGCATATGTTAAACCTCATAAGCGCCCGCCCCACGTTTTTAGTCATATTAAATCAAAGTACTTGAACTAATAAGTTTTAAATTATTTTCTTCTTTTTAGTCCGCTTATAAAAACGTGGTTTTTAAAAATCTTTTTTTTACTTCTATTTATTATTACCACGTTTTTATTAACTCGCTTTCGTTGGGCATTGTTTGTTTGTCCAAGATTTTTTCAAATCTGCCAACGTAAAATTGAACCACTTCTGATGGTCCTAGAGATCTGAAAATTTTACCACAGATAGATCTTGGATGACAATGCATTGTATCAAAATTTCAGATCGATCAAATGTACCGTTATTAAATTATTGAACTTTTAAGTTTATCTATAGTCTATATAAAAGCATCTGTACCGTCGGCTTTTGTTGACATCCGTGAGTTCGCCCCCGTGACCACATCACAATGTTTTTAAAACGTTGGGCGGGCGCTTGTGAGGTGTTTGGTAAAATAAATAGAGGTAAAAAAATATTTTAAAAAACCAGGTTGTTATAAGTGGACTAAAAAGAATAAAATAAATAGAAGTAAAAAAAAGATTTTTAAAAACCACGTTTTTAGAAGCGGACTAAAAAGAAGAAAATAATTTAAAACTTATTAGTTCAAGTACTTCGATTTAATATGACTAAAAACGTGGGGTGGGTGTTTGGTATAAAAATTAAAGATTTCTAATTTAGAAGGCAAAAGAGAGATCTATAAGTGAGAGAATGAGTGAACCGCATATGTTAAACCTCATAAGCGCCCGCCCCACGTTTATAGTCATATTGAATCGAAGTACTTGAACTAATAAGTTTTTAAATTATTTTCTTCCGCTTCTAAAAACGTGGTTTTTTAAAATCTTTTTTTTTCATCTATTTATTACTATTTATTATAACTCGCTTTCGTTGGGCATTGTTTGTTTGTTTGTCCAAGATTTTTTCAAATCTGCCAACGTAAAATTGAACCACTTCTGATGGTCCTAGAGATCTGAAAATTTTACCACAGATAGATCTTGGATGACAATGCATTGTATTAAAATTTCAGATCGATCGAATGTACCGTTATTAAATTATTGAACTTTTTAGTTTATCTATAGTCTATATATAAGAAACTGTACCGTCGGCTTTTGTTGACATCCGTGAGTTCCCCCCGTGACCACATCACAATGTTTTTAAAACGTTTGGCGGGCGCTTGTGAGGTGTTTGGTAAAATAAATAGAGGTAAAAAAATATTGTTAAAAACCAAGTTTTTATTAGTGGACTAAAAAGAATAAAATAAATAAAGGTAAAAAAATGATTTTTAAAAACCACGTTTTTACAAGCGGACTAAAAAGAAGAAAATAATTTAAAACTGGTAAGTTCAAGTACTTTGATTTAATATGACTAAAAACGTGGGGCGGGTGTTTTGGTATAAAAATTAAAGATTTCTAATTTAGAAGGCAAAAGAGAGATCTATAAGTGAGAGTATGAGTGAGCTGCATATGTTAAACCTCATAAGCGCCCGTCCCACGTTTTTAGTCATATTAAATCAAAGTACTTGAACTTACCAGTTTTAAATTATTTTCTTCTTTTTAGTCCGCTTGTAAAAACGTGGTTTTTAAAAATCATTTTTTTTACCTTTATTTATTTTATTTTCAAACTCTTAACTCAACTTTGCTTCATAACCCTAGGGCGTGGGGGGGTGGGGGGGGCGGAACTGAGCTCAGCATGACACGTAAAATGTACAAAAAAGCACGCGGGTACGTCGATGGGTCGCTTCAACGCATCAACTCAAACTCTCACGTGGGAAAAAAACAATAACAAACCGTGAATTTCAATTACATACCTCATATTAGGATAAACTAAAAATGCATTAATTTAATTACGGTACGATCGATCGATCTGAAATTTTGATACGATGCATTGTTAGGTCAGACGGGCCCGTGTGCCAAATTTCAGCTCGATCGGATCACGGTAAGTGGGTCATTTTTGACTTTTGTTTTTCCGCCCGCCCAAGACAGAGATGACGACAGAGACGGCGAGTGTATAATAAAACAAACCCGTAAAAACAAAGTTTTTGACTATAAATCCCTTATATATGAGACATAACTAACAGTATTGATTATTTTCAAACATTTACAGACTGAATCTGTCTTAACTCAACTTTGCATCATAACCCTGGGGGGGAGTGGGTGGGGGGGAGAGGGGAAAAGTCTGGTCACCGATTCGCTTGACCGAGCTCAGAGTGACACGTAAAATGTAAACAAAAGCGCCCCGTCGCTTCGTTGGGTCGCCTCAATGCGTCAGCTCAAAATTTCACGTGGGAAAAAAACAATAACAAACCGTGAATTTAAATTACATACCTCATATAAGGATAAACTAAAAATGCATTAATTTAATTACGGTACGTTCGATCGATCTGAAATTTTGATACGATGCATTGTTAGGTAGACGGGTCCGTGTGCCAAATTTCAGCTCGATCGGATCACGGGAAGTGGGTCATTTTTGACTTTTGTTTTTCCGCCCGCCCAAGACAGATGAGAGAGAGAGAGATGAGAGACGACGAGACGGCCGCGAAGTTAATATAAGGGATTTAATAAAACAAACCCGTAAAAACAAAGTTTTTTGACTATAAATCCCTTATATATGAGACATAACTAAACAGTATTGATTATGTTTCCAACACATTTACAGACTGACACAGAGTGATGTCCCTTGTCTTTAATAACGGGGGTGAGGGGGTGGGATCGCTGACGAGTCGGTGTCAGACACGACGGCTCGGCGTCAACTCAAAATCTCACGTGGAATGGAAGAAAAAAACAATAACAAACAGTGAATTTGAATTACATACCTCATATAAGGATAAACTAAAAATGCATTAATTTAATTACGGTACGTATCGATCGATCTGAAATTTTGATACGATGCATTGTTAGGTGAGTCGGGTCCGTGTGCCAAATTTCACCTCGATCGGATCACTGGAAGTGGGTCATTTTCGACTTTTCTTTTTCCGCCCGCCCAGCCCATGAGATGATGAGAGAGATGATGAGATGATGAGACGGCCGCGAAGTTAATATAAGGGATTTAATTAAACAACCCCGTAAAAACAAAGTTTTTGACTATAAATCCCTTATAGATGAGACATAACTAAAAGTATTGATTATATTCAAACATTTACAGACTGAATCTGTCTTAACTCAACTTTGCATCATAACCCTAGTGGGGGGGGGAGGGGTGGGTGGGGGGAGAGGGGAAAAGTCTGGTCACCGATTCGCTTGACCGAGCTCAGAGTGACACGTAAAATGTAAACAAAAGCGCACCGTCGTTTCGTTGGGTCGCCTCAATGCTCAAACTTTCACGTGGCAAAAAAACAATAACAAATCGTGAATTAAAATTACATACCTCATATAAGGATAAACTAAAAATGCATTAATTTAATTACGGTACGTTCGATCGATCTGAAATTTTGATACGATGCATTGTTAGGTAAGACGGGTCCGTGTGCCAAATTTCAGTTCGATCGGATCATTGAAAGTGGGTCATTTTCGACTTTTGTTTTTCCGCCCGCCGAGCCCATGAGATGATGAGAGAGAGACAGAGAGAGAGACAGACAGACAGAGAGAGACGGCGGTGAAGTTAATATAAGGGATTTAAAAAGCGTGACGAACGGGCGTCCCGCCGGGACAAGCGAGGGTCAGCGGGACATGAGGTCTGAAATCGGGACTGTCCCGCCTAAATCAGTACGTCTGTTCACCTTACACAAAACAACGTTTCTTCTTAGCTCATTTTTTAAGGCATTAATTTTAAATATCACAAAAAGGATACTTGATACAGTCTAGTCATGTGGATTAAGATTATTGTCACTCAGTGGCGTAGCTAGGGTGGGGGCGGTCCCCCCCCCCAGGCGGCACTCATTTAGGGGCGGCATTTGTGGGGATTTGAAAAGCTCAACCATTTCCGACAACCACCGTTGTTCTTTTGAAAGGGGAAAACCAAGGAACAAAAATATTCGTAATTTCTGGTCTTATTTAACGGATCGCACAACATTTGTTTGATTACATAGTGGATATTATAACTAACACAAAATCATTCAAAAAATTTTAATCGCTCAAAAAAGTATCCATTTTTTTAAAAAACTAAGGGGTATAAGTCACAGATGACGCTTTTATAAGAAAACTACACAAAACACATCACGCTGGGCAGAATAATGTGTGCTATTAATATCGCCACGATAGTTTTTAGGTGGAATTTCGACATTGCCAGAATGATTTGCGAATAAGTATCTACAATGCATGGTGGTTCAAATAATGTGTTTAACTTGCAAGCAGTAATTTGTATTACTGTTTCAGTTTTCAGTAAATTATTGTAAGGTAAGTTATTAAACATTTTTTTTTATTGCATTAAAGTAGCACAAATAATTTGTGTTTTTCATTAAAATACGATTATTTATTAAGCATATTACGCCTATCCAATTAAAGTAATAGTAATGTGTAAATAATTTGAATTCGTCTATTTTATGGAAAATTATTAAGATTTATGTCAAAAATATGTAAATATTCAAATTTATCTATTAATAAACACCAAAATAGGCAGAATAATTTCGAAAAAGAAATACTTTAAACTTTCAAGCGTTTTGGAAAAATTGACATCTGAAGAAGTAACTAGGAAAACAAGATCAGATGCTGGAATTTTACTCAATACAAGGTTTTTATGGCTGTACCTAGACTACAAAATATTATGTAAAAAAAACGGGGGAAAAGGCACACTTGATCTATTAAAATTTATTCAACAGTATAGATTGGAAAATTCTGTACCCAACATTGTAATTTTGCTATGAAGTTTTTGAAATATTGCTATCAGTGTCGCTAGTTGTGAAAGGAGCTTCTCCAAACTGAAGTTAATAAAAAATTATCTTCGTTCCACAATGAGCGATTAAAGAAAACAAAATCTTGCAATACTGTCCATAGAACAAGATATTAAAAATCATTTTAATTTTGATAGCGTAATACACTATGATTTATATCAACCTTTCTATTAGGAATAAATGGATTAAAAACGCAATGCACAATTAGCATTTCTGTAATCTCATCTGCCACCAATTTTAAGAAGCAATTATTTTGAATTATTATTGCCTGTCATAATAGTAATAGTATTTAATTGGTGCACAATCTGCGGCACACATTTTTTTCAAGGACATATTATTCACATGGAAGTAATTATTAATTATTAGCTTTAAATCATTATATTCATCTTATTTGTTTTTTTTGGGTAAAAAATTGCTATGCAGTGATTCTAAACTGCTGCGCGGAGTCAGTAAGATTTCTCCCTGGCCACTAACCTTATAGGCTGTATCACTCAAAAAGTTATTTTTATCAAATAATGTATATTTAATTTTTTTTATATTAACTACTTTGTCTTAATCATAAGGCCCAGGGTTTAAAATTACATTTTTAGTTAACTGCTTCTACTTCTATGCTTAGAAAATAATTCTTAAGTTGCAAATAGGCCTGTCAACGGGTATTCGGGTACCCGTTGCTGAGTATATTATCTTTTCCGCCATGCTGACAGAGGCCTTCAGAGACGAGGATGTTGGTGTCAACCTGAAGAACCGCACAGATGGCAAGCTGTTCAACCTTCGGAGGCTCCAGGCAAAAATCAACGTTATGACAGATATCATCAGAGACCTGCTGTTCGCTGATGACTAAGCCCTCAACGCTGTCTCAGAAGCCGACATGCAACGCAGTGTAAACCTGTTCTCCAGCGCCTGCACAAACTTTGGTCTAACAATCAACACTAAGAAGACTGAGGTCCTCCATGAGCCCGCGCCTGGAAGGCCCTACGTAGAGCCCAACATCACTGTCAACGGCCAGAGACTCAACACAGTGCACCGGTTCACATACCTAGACAGCACACTGTCTCAAAATGTCACCATCGATGACGAAGTGAACGTCAGAATTGCTAGAGCCAGCTCCACTTTCGGCAGGTTGTACCCTAATGTCTGGAACAGAAGAGGCATTACCATCCAGACCAAGCTGAAAGTGTACAGGGCAGTGGCGCTCCCCACACTGCTATATGCTTGTGAAACTTGGACTGTTTATCAGCGCCATGCAAGAAAGCTTAACCACTTTCATATAACAAGCCTCAGGAAGATTCTCGGCATAAAGTGGCAGAAAAAAATTCCAGACACAGTGGTACTGACCAGGGCAGGTCTCCCCAGCATCTTCACCCTCCTGATGCAGACCCAGCTTCGCTGGGCAGGGTACGTTGTCCGAATGCCAGACGAGAGACTGCCAAAGAGAATCTTCTATGGTGAGCTCCAGTATGGCCAGCGGTCCCACGGTGGGCAAAAGAAACGCTTCAAAGACACACTGAAAGCCTCAATGAAAGCGTTTGCCATCAATCCAGACACGTGGGAACGAGCTGCAATGGACCGATCCACCTGGCGCTCTTCCATCCACGAAGGTGCCAGGTCATGCGAGGCAAACCGGATCACCGCCGCAGAAAAGAAGAGGCAAGCCCGAAAGCCCCATGCTGTCAACCCTCCAGGAGATGTCGCACTCGTCCCTTGTCCCTTCTGTTCCCGAACCTTCCGTGCAAGGATCGGCCTAATCAGCCATCTGCGCACGCATAGACAACCCTCGGATGACTAGAGTGGTCCTCGTCGTATCGACGGACGAACGAATATATTACCCGGGTAGTAAAATTGAGCCCAAGTCGCCCAAAGTACCAATCTTTCCTTAAGCTGCACGGCAGCGCAGATATCAGACTGACGCCGCTCAGCAGTTTAGAATAACCATGCAGCAAATTTTTAAAAATATTGCATAAAAAATGGATGCTGCGCAACATTGCACATGAGTTTTTTTTTAACTTTGCACACGGACCAACGAACCTTTGAGGGAACATTGCCGGGTACCTGTGAAAATGTTACTGCTATGTCTATACCAACTGTGGTCGAACTGCAGCTCTTCTGTGTTCACATTTCGGCTCACGAACAATTAATCAAATTAAAACTTATCACTTGAAAAATATACTTTGACATACATTTAAAATGAAAACGCTTTAAAAGAAATAACTGTCAAACGGAAATAAAACACAGTCCCGACAAACTACAATGTATTTTGGTGCATTTTTTTTCCCTTTGAACATAAAACAAAAATTTAAAACAAAAAGGTTTCGATTCTTTAAATTGTTCAAGTAAGGAAAATAGAACACAATGCCGATAACTAGGAAGGGCAGGAAATGGCAGAAATCACCTGGGCTTTGGCTTTGAAATACGCTGCGCATCTTTGTTGTTTATCAAATCCCCCCCCCCTGACACACTCACTCCCTTCTCC
The DNA here is from genome assembly GCA_944989445.1 of Ampullaceana balthica. Taxonomy (NCBI): domain Eukaryota; kingdom Metazoa; phylum Mollusca; class Gastropoda; family Lymnaeidae; genus Ampullaceana; species Ampullaceana balthica. The sequence goes on along the minus strand of CALYLW010001293.1, from coordinate 54,753 downwards.
ACTCCTATTCCTACCATATTTGAAATAAAGCAAACACCTGCTATATTAATATTCTATGGATTTTAAGAAAAAATATATTTCAATCGTTGAATATTTTTTACCATATACGTAATAACAAAAATAATGCTGGGGGATGGGCCCACTGGGTCCACTCAGACAACAGTTGTCAGCTATGAACTAAAAATGACCCATCATGTCATTCTATGATAACCGCCCTTTATCTTTATAAGACTTTGTTTAGCTCCCCTCCCCCCCCCAAAACAAGAACAACAACACACTTTAGCACCCCTCTCCTCATTGTTTTTCACAACACTGCGCTACAGTAGTATTTCAATGTTAACATTTTTATATCGTTGATTCATTACATATAAATTTGCATTTCCATAATAAACAAAGAAGTGAAAGAAAATACGTAATGGGAAAGACAGCCACAATTGTGAGGTCTTTCAAACGGGTAACCCGGGTACCAAACAAATTTTGGACGGGTACCCGGGCAGCTTTTTTCAACAATGTTGACAGCCGTAAGTTGCAAATATATGGATTGGGTAGTTTCTGTCGACTTAGAAAAAAAAGTGAAAATCTCTACATTTAAAAAAAAACTTGGATATTTTTTTAATTTTTGATACTTTTTTATGAATTATAAAGTGATGACATATTTGTGATTTATTTGAATTGATGTCAGGTATACTGAAGAGACAGTTGGACAAAATATTTTGGAATACATTACACATTCAGGCTCTTCACCAAATGTAGATGGCTTCTTCATTTTAACCACAAGAAATGTTTGTGTGCAGGATTCTAGACTTGGTGAACCCTTTGTTCTTGTATTAATAATTTATAATAAAAGCTAATATTTACATCTATTCGTCTTTTATAATAAATAAAATTGAGATCTCCTATAGATAAAGATATTGACTGCCAATTTGTAATCTCTAATTATGTGTGACTTTTAATAATGTACATATAGAAACCATATCGCATAATAGAGACATATTATATGCCATTTGTATTTCATTTAAAGGCTTAATTCCATTTTTATTTTATTCATTTAATATTTTTGCTCATCAGTTTCTACTTTCATAACAGTAACTACTAATAAGAAGTACTAACTACTGAACTTTCTCTTATGAGTTTCAGATATGTCAAGTGCAAATCTAGCACCACATCAAATACACCCGGAGAGTCACTTAAGTAACACAGTTAACATTACTGCCCAATGAAGCAAGTTGAAATATTTAGACTGACTTATCATAGGATAGGTAAAAATATCTATTAGAAAATATGTCTCAAGATTAATGTGACATCTTCTCTGTCAGTGTGAAGCAAATCACACCGAAGAAAATACACATTGAGGAGAAAAAACTTTCAAATGCTTTAACTGTGTGACACATTTATATACATTTTTATCACTGAATTAGACACAGGACACATTCTTGAGAAAAAGCTTTTAAATGTGATATCTGTGGGGAATGTTACTACAGTCTGGTAACATAAGACATAAAGACAAACTGATGTAAAAAACATTTCAAATGTGATGTCTATTCGAAATGTTTTACAAAATCTGGTAATCTATCTTAACACAAAATGGCACATATAGGAGAAAAACCTTTCAAATGTGATGTCTTTGGTAAATGTTTTACACAATCTGATCACTTAATTACACACAAAAGGACAAATTCAAGAGAAAAACCTTTCAAATGTGATGTTTGTGGGAAATGTTTTACACAATCTGGTCTCTTAATTACACACAAAAGGACACATTCAGGAGAAAAACCATTCAAATGTGATATTTGTGGGAAATGTTTTACAATATCTGGTGACTTAAGTAAAAACAAAAGGACACATTCAGAAGAAAAACCTTTTAAATGTGATGTTTGTGGGAAATGTTTTACACATTCTGGTAACTAAAGTACACACAAAAGGACACATTCAGGAGAAAAACCTTTCAAATGTGATATCTGTTGTGCACTTTTTACACAAGCTGAACACCTAATACAACACAAAAGGACACATTCAGGAGAACTACCTTTCAAATGTGATGTTTGTGAGAAATGTTTTACAGATTCTAGTAACCTAATTAGACACAAAAGAACACATTCAGGATAAAAACCTTTCAAATGTGATGTTTGTGGGAAATGTTTTACACAATCTGGTAGCCTAACTAAACACGAAAGGACACATGCAGGAGAAAAAACTTTGAACTGTGATGTTTGTGGGAAATGTTTTACAGAATCTGGTAACTTAACTAAACACAAAAGGACACATTCAGGATAAAACCTTTCAAGTGTGAAATCTCTAGTGCACATTTTACACGAGCTGAAGCCCTAATATAACACAAAAGGATACATTTAGGAGAAAGACCTTACAAATGTGAATTCTGTCTTAAAAGTTTTTTTACAATATGACCACCTAACAAAACACTGGACACATTCTGGAGAAAAACGTTTCACATGTAATGTTTGTGGGAAAAGTTTTACATAATTTGGTAAACTAACTCAACACAAAAGGGCTCGTTCAGGAAAAAAACCTTTCTGTGGGAAAAATGTTACACCTTTAGACTAAAGAAAAAAAAACATTGAGATGAACAAATCTACAAATTAATGCCTTTGAGAAAGTTTTTATCAATAATAATAAACACGACCCTTTTTTGATGTCTATTTGTCTATTCAGTGGGTCTTAGTAACAAAATCAGAAAATTTGACTACTTTGTGGTGTCTTTTTACAATTTAAATATTGTTTCAAATTCTTATTATGAGCTTGTACTTAAACTATGAAAAATAATTTCAAATAATTTGTCAACAATGGCTTTCAAAACATGCTTAAAATAAAAATGTTTTTTATTTATAGAATAGACAGAACAATATCTTATACACAGGTGATGTAAATATTCTTCATAAAATAGTTTTCTGTTAATTCCAGAGAGTTTTATTGTATTTTGCTAAATGCTGTGTGTTTTACTAATACTACACACTGTTTCCAATAGGTATTATATTATTTATATACAATCTTCTACCCCCAATGTGTGGTTCATTATAAATCAAGAAAACTATTTAAAATACTCTCTCTTAACATCAACAATTTATCTGAGCAAACCACTTGTCTGTCATAGTATGTTGGCTATCAATGATCAAAGGGTCTACAACAGCATCCACTGCATTATACTGACAAAATAATGATGAATTGAAACTGAGCAGTGTAAGATTACAAGTCAACTGCATTACCGCCAATTCAACAAGTTTTCCCCTAACCTATGCATATTTCTTATTGCTTTAATTTCAATGTTATCCATCTCGTTAGTGTCTTAATAATATTTTTAGCATTTTTGTTCATTAGGACTTTCCTGTATATATGTATTTTATGTGGCGATTAAAACAATGTACATGTAATATAATTAACTTTTCATTTCTATAGTTAAGTGGCAGTTTAGACTGAGAACAAACCTTGAAGGTGGGGTTACTTTATTTGGGCATTGTCAACTTTACCATTACTTACTACACATATTACATGCTAGCATTGTAAAAGAATTGACTCAGTTCTGATTTTAAAAATATTCATAGTAATTTAAATAGAAATATTGGGAGAGTTGAGAAAATAACAATGAACAATTCAGTTAAAATCTATTAACTTTACAATTTATGAAAAAAAAATAAGTCCATAAGATAGGCCCTGGAGAAGCTACTATTGAATTAAGTTCCAGTGTAAAAAGAGTTTTATGTATGTAAGTGTATTCAATTTGGTTTATTAAATTATTAATGACTTTATTTTTATTGTTTAATTTACCACCGTCTGCAATGATATTATTGTCAGAAGAACGGATTATTAATTTGTTAAAATTTAAATCAATAAATTCATTATATATTACTTGTAAATTTGGTGTCTCTTGTTAATATATTACCCACTATTTTAATATATGTAGAAATTAGAGTTGTTAACGAGTAATATAAATTTAGTGGTTAGCTTTTGAAAATTTAACCATTAATTAATCGTTCATCATTAAGCCAAAATTGAAATTTATGGTGTCATAAGTAACATTGTTTAAACGTATTTGTCGAAAATCAAAATAACACTGGAATGTCTTCTTTATATGACATATTTTAACCAACGACGCAAACAGACCGGGGCGGTAGCTTCATGTGTCACCCCGTCACGACTGAAGGGGCCGTCCATAAATGACGTCACGCGAGGTTGCCGATTTTTATCCCACCTTCCCCAGCGTCATACTTTGTCACAAAAAAGACCCCCACCCATTCTTTTACGATATGACGTCACAAAGCCTTGACAACCGCCCCCCTCCAAGACGTATTTTCTCAATAAAAATTAGCATGTTGCAAATTATTTTTTGTCATTTAAATATGTATTTAGTGTAAGTCTGCAATCTAATATCGTAACACGCGTGAAGCCATTGAAAACGCAATTAAATAATTGGTAAACAATCAGATATTTAAGTGGAACTATTATTTAAAGTTGCGCGTTTTTGATGTGACGTCATATTTTTTAAACACACCCCCCAACGTCAAACATCGTCACAGACGAGTGACCCCATCCCCCTATGGCGGATTAAAAAGAAAGGGGGGGTGGTGGCTGAACGGGCTAAAGCTAGGGACCCCCAATGATTTAAGGTCCCCCAAACTTATTATAAATTATAGTGTATAATAAAGATGCAGGCAAATGTTTGTATGAGTCCCTGAAAATGCCTTGGACAGTCATACGGCAATGCGGCACATATGAGTAGGAATTATTACGGAAACCAGGTTATTTTTTATGAGAAGTGCAGCATTGCTCATTATGTGCCGTGCACAGCTCACTCTATTAATTTGGTTGGGAAAAGTGCAGCAGGTTGTCCTGCACCAGTCAGATTTTTTTGGTCTTCTGCAAAATCTTTATACCCGGCTTATTGCATCTACTCATCGTTGACAGGTACTTCAAAAGCACATGCAATTGATACATGTTAACAAAGCCTTGTCTGATACAAGATATTTAGCCTGAAATGATGCTGTAAGGTCTGTTAATAACTCATACGATGAGAATATCGCAGCACTGGAAGAATTAGCAACAAACGAAAATCAGCCACGTGACTGTCGACTTGAAGCAGAAAGATTTCTAAAGGAACTTGAACAACTGGAAGTCGTTATTTTACTTTAAATAATAATTTGAGTTTGTTAAAAGACAGCATTCTTCATTTGATTACTATGAAGACAAAGGAAAGGGCAAGTCCGTGGTAAAAAAGAGTATAAACAATCTTCAATGCTATAAATAGAAGTAAAAAAAGGATTTAAAAAAAACACGCTTATAAAGCGGAATAAAAAGAAGAAAATAATTTAAAACTTTTACGTTTAAGTACTTTAATTTAATATGACTAAAAACGTGGGGTGCGTGTTTGATATAAAAGTTAAATGGAGATCTATTAGTGAGAGAATGAGTGAACTGCATATGTAAAACCTCATAAGCGCCCGCCCCACGTTTTTAGTCATATTAAATGAAAGTACTTGAAAGTATAAGTTTTAAATTATTTCCTTCTTTTTAGTCCGCTTATAAAAACGTGGATTTTAAAAATCTTTCTTTTACTTCTATTTATTTTATTCTTTTTAGTCTTAGTGTATGCTATGGTGAGTTTTGAAGTATGATTATGTTCAAATATAATACGCATTGCCCGACAAACATTTACAGACCGGAAATGACTGATCTCCCCTTGATGTTAAACATGGTTGATGTTGTCGGGGTTGGTGTGAACTCGGCAGGTGAATGTAATATAAACAAGGGCAGACGGATAATATATAGGCTTATATATAGATATATAGATACAATTTTGAGATCTCTAAAACCATCAGAAGTGGTTTTATTTTACGTTGGCAGTTTTGAAAAATTGTTTACATACACACGAACAGGAACTATAGTAAGTTAATTTGAAACGTGGTAAATAAAAAGAAAAAAGATAGCGTCAGGCAAAAATTCAAGGTTGAGGTATTTCTGGTAATCATTTACAAACTTTCTTAAACCCTACAACATCGGTTAGGCGCATATAAAGACATCCATGAGAAATTTGTCTTTCTTACAAACCTATGGGTAGCAGCCAAGTTAATGGAAGAATATTCAAGCGATTTCGAAGACTGCTTACCTTCAGAATTAGTCCAATTTTCAGAACTCTTTAAAAGTTATTGTCCAGGCACAGGGTAAGGAAAAGGAAGTAGCCCAATGCGAAACTTAAAACACGTGCACAGAGCTTGAAAATGTGCTGCTTATGAATGAGCTAAATTTCACACAGTCCTTTACAAATGTACACATCGCACTTCGCATCTATCTTTTAATGATGACATCAAACTGCAGCTGAGAGCGATCCTTTTCAAAGTTGAAAAGAATATAAAATGAGTAAAAATTTGCATGGGACAACAAAGACTGAGTATGCTCTAATGAGCATTGAAAAGGAACTTGTAAGCTTACTTAGCTTTACTGACTTGTTTGAAAACTTCTCCATGAGAAAAATTCGCAAACGAAAGTTGTAGGTTGAAATAATAATAGTACATATTTTTCAATACATTTTTTGATTTCAGATGGAGAAAACAATTCCTTACCTCATGAAAATTATATATATATATATTAAAAAATACGGAATAACGCGTAATATTTTTTTAAAGCAGGCTCGTTCGTAACCACGAAACAGCGTAAGTCGGGATGGGACCATCGTAACCGGAGGACTACCTGTATATAAACATGTCTATGCTTTTACGCCTTTAATAATTATATATAAAACGAAATATTAACTCAAACATAATAATATTGAATTCATAATTTTCCTATAGAAAAAACATTAACAAAGAAAAACCATCTTTTGATTTTTTGGGGGAATAAAAATCGTATTCCCCCCACCCCACCGTTGTGGAGCGAGGCGTGAGGTGGGATTCGTCCATGCTGTCGGTGTGTCCAAGCCCAAATGGCTTTATATCTTTTAAAACATAAGACATGCCCAGCCTTTTCTAAAGATCTCTCAGCTACGACTGTTACTTTTCTTTTTTTCCTAATTTGTTTTAATATTGTTTGTGTGTTGGGAGTGTTTTATTATTGCAAGTTAACTGATATTTTTTTTAATGAAAGTTTTCGGTTTGCGGTTAACGTTTTTCATTGTATTTCTTAATTTCTTTCTAGATGAAAAAAATTGTCTTCTTTTTTTTCTGACATCAAAATCGTACACACTAAAATTTTAAGCTCGGGTGTCACCCCCCTGATGGGTGTCACCCGGGTCGGCCCGCCCCTTCGCCCCCCTAGCGACGCCACTACCTGTTAATACGCATGAAGCCATTTAAAACTTCATTAAATAAATTGTAAGCAATCAAATATTTTAGTTTTAGTGGAATTTTATTTAAATTTGCGTGTTTTGATGTGACGTCACATTTATTACACCCCCTCTCCCTCTTCACATATCGTCATAAATGTGTGACCCCCCCCCCTTATTTTTGTCCTAGTTGCGTGACGTCATTTATGGACGGCCCTCAATGGGACCGGTCTAGTGTAAATCTGCAGATAATTTAAAATGAAAATACTCTGCAGTTCTTAAATCAACCAAAATTGTTTATCTTGCTTTATGCGCCATAACTTGGATATTTTTATCAATCAAGTTCGAGTAATCCAAGGAAATTGTCATTGTGAGGAGCGCAACATGTTTATCTCCTCTGAACGGTAAACCACGCTCCACCGTAGTAAATATGACTGCCTAAATAGAAACATCAGAACACCCTGCGACCACAAGGTAATGAAAAAACAACAACAAAACAACTCGTTCAAGTGCATTTTTCTAGTACTGCCGTTTGTTCCACCTGATCAGACAGGCCTATTTAGGGTAAATGCATAAAATAAAAACAGGGTATTAGTAGGCCTGACAGGACATAACACAACAGCGAACGTTTCGGCAAAGAGCCTTCTTCAACGGACAAATAGTACACAAATGAAACGAATAAAACGAAATAATAGAAAAAAAAACACTTAGCTGCGGTGAAATCCAAGTAGTCCAGTAGAGATGGCCTATTTAGCAGTCCATTGTTGTTTGCTTGGAAGATATATTATCGAAGCTATTCTATGGTCTACAGAGTTTTCATGCCTTTGAAGTAGATAAGTGTTGTTCAAATCACGACAAAATATGTAAGTGTTGTGAGTGCTTATACATATTGCTTGTTTAATTTATAGGTAAATCCAGCACTGGTCTTTATCGAGACTAATGTAAATTATATACGAGTCAATATGAGATATGTAACTTATGTAACATATCTATATCATTAAAACAGATTTCTAGAGACAAACTATTTGTGAAAAACAATAAATCTGTGATGCTAATGCTATGCTATAATAAAAGGCGACACACACGAGTAAATAATTGAACGAAAATAATTAAAATTACATTTTCAAAATATGTTATTAATTGTTATCTACCCTACAGTTCCAATAAAAAGTTATATAATGGAGAGAAGTAAAATAATGGCTTCACAATTCAAAAGTTTTTTTTAACCATTACAATTTGTATTACTCCATCAAAGAACCTAAGAAAAACACGTTGCAGTGCAAAAAAAATGGATTAATTTTAAAATACGATTTAACTATAACTGCCATCGGTGCCAATAAAATTATCAGCTGTTATTAATTTAGGAAAAACATTCCTTTATACTTGGATGTAATAGTGACACCGAATTTACTAACTTGACCAACGTCCAAACTTGCTTCTAACTTGAAAATCAAAAGTCATTTATGGTAGCTCAAAATACTCATGAAAAGCAAAATAAATCATGATCCTATCACTATGAGGGAAAATTGTTTTGAGGTATTTTAAATGTGTTTACTATTCGTTGATGAATTTGTCAGGTAAATGGTTTAAATCAGTTATTGGCCAATAAAAACAAACAACATTTCACCATAAAAACAAAGTGTCATTAATATCATCGAACATGGAGCAAAAATTCAAGCCAATGATAAGCGGGACGTAGACGAGAATTCCATTACACGACTTTTTGAGTTTTACACGTAACAAGTTTTATATTTATATACACATCGATGCTAACAAACATCTTCAAAATGGAATTATTTTGGAACATGATAATTTTTCTGCAGCGTAATTTTAAAGTTTGAACTCAACAATAAGTCAAGGATGTGGAAAAAAAACCACAAGCAGGCAAGCTTGAACAGCTGTTTAGATAATTTCCCTTCAGCTTCTGGGCAGTGGCGTAGCTTGAACTTTTGCCGCCCAGGGCGGTCTCCAATTTGCCGCCCTTTTTAGGGGCCGTCCATAAATGACGTCAATCACCTGGGGGGGGGGATTCACACGTTTATGACGAGGGGAGTGGTGTTTAAGAAATGTGACGTCACGTCAAAACGCGCAACTTTAAATAAATTTCCACTTAAATATTTGATTACTGACACCTTTTTTTAATGAGGTTTATGTAAAAAGCGTGTTACGATATTAGAATGCAGCCTTACACTGAAAACATACTTAAATTGCAAAAATTTAATTTGAAACATGCTCATTTTCAAACAGAAAATACGGCTTTGTGACGTCTTATTGAAGAAGGAGTCTAAGTTTTTGTGACGACGTGTGACGAGGGGGGGGGAGGGGGGAAATCAGCCAAAATAGCGTGCTTCATTTATGGACGGCCACTTAGGGGCCGTCCATAAAGTACGTCACGCTATTTTTGACCATTTTTAACTCCCCCCCCTCGTCACAAACTGTCACACATCTTGGACCCCCCCCCTAAAGTACGTCACACTTTCGAACAAAAATGTTGTTTTTTATTAACAAAATAATCAAAATTTAATATAAAACAGCGTGACGTCACACTTGGCCGGACACCCCCCCCCTGTCACAAACTGTCACACTTTCTTACACCCCCTCCCCCCTCTGGAGCGTGACGTACTTTATGGACGGCCCCTTAGTCGATTATATCATGTTTTTTTAAAAAAATTAATGAACATGAATAAATGATTGTAATTGAAACGAAGTAAAGGTGGGGAACATGTTTACCATTGCATGCCATATTTATGTAAGCAGTAATAAAAGAGGCCGCATACGATTATATACCTATAAATACACATTTATAAAAATACAAGATACTTTTTTAAAGGCCACAAGAAAGTTACTGAGGTCGCAGGCCCCCCTCCCCATGAGACAAAACATATTCCAAATTTACACCCCAAAAACATTACCAATTTACTGTTAAACTATTCTTTTATGTTGTATTTATAAATACATGATTTTTTTACAAACAAAGAAATTGTATACATTGGCAGTGGCGTAACAACGGCTTGGCATTGGGGCAGTTGCTAAGGGCGCCGACCTGCGCCACTTCTAAAGGGCGCCGCAAAATCTCTAATTTTTAATTTGTTATTTAAATAAAAGGCGCCAAAAATAAATTAGCCAAGGGCGTCAAAAACCCAGTTACGCCTCTGTACATTAGTATGTCAACATAATTATACATTTACTTTCCTAACTTTCATAATAGAAAAATCGTGTATTTCGCTATCAAAATTAAAATTATTTGTAATATCTTGATCTATGGACAGTATTGCAAGATTGTGTTGTCTTTAATAGCTCATTGTGGAATGACGATAATTTTTTTTATCAACTTCAGTTTGGAGAAGCTCATTTCACAATTAGCGCGACACTGATAGCAATAGTTTAAAAAATGCATAGCAAAATTACAATGTTGTGTACATAATTTTCCAATCTATACAGTTGAATAAATTTTAATACATCAAAGGTTCATTTTCCCCCGTTTTTCTAACATAATGCCTCTTCTTGTAGTGTAGGTACAGCCATAAAAACCTGGATCCTTTTTCTTTCCATATTGAACTGTCAATGTCAATAAATTAAATTATTTGATGTTCAACTGCTTCGATTAGTAGGTTACATGGTATTATATACGAATATTTTCTTGCAAGGAAATGCAACTCATCAAAACGTTCTTTTCTTTTCTTTTATGATCCCATCCATGGATAAAAACATTTCTCGTTGTACTTCTTGTTCTAAAGATAGAACCACGTCTTCTGAATTTCCCCTACTCATATTTTTCTCATTCTAACTAGGCGTTCAGTTGATATCTCCATCTCTTCACAAATTGTTTGGCTGATATAACATCATTTTGTATTAGCACATCTCTTTGTTCCATGCAAAGGCTTTGCATTAATTTTAAAAAATGACGGGTTCCCATAAATTGAGATAACACAGAAAAGAAAAAGATTGCATAGAATTGAGTAAAATTTCAGCATCTGATCTCGTTTTCCTAGTTACTTCTTCAGATGTCAATTTTTCCAAGACGCTTGAAAGTTTAAAGTATGTCTTTTTCGAAATTATTATGCCTATTGTGGTGTTTATTTACAGAGAAATTTGAATATTTACATATTTTTGTCATAAATCTTAATAATTTTTCATAAAATAGACGACTTCAAATTATTTACACATTTCACATTTCTATTACTTTAATTGGATCGGCTTAACATGCTGAATGAATAACCGTATTTTAATTATAAAAAAAATTAGTTGTGCTACTTTACACAATAAAAACAAAATAAATTTAATTTTTAATAACTTACCTTACTATAATTTACTGAAAACTGAAACGGTAATATAAATTACTACTTGCAAGTTAAACACAATATTTGAACCACCATGCCTTGTAAGTACTTGTTCGCGCATTATTCTGCGAAGTCGAAAATCCACAGAAAATGTTGTGGCGATATTAATAGCACACATTATTCGGCCCGGCCGTGTTGTGTTTCTTGGGTAGCTTTAAAAAAAAAGCGTCATCTGTGACTTATACCGCTTAGTTTTCCAAACAAATGGATACGTTTTTTGAGCGAATTAAAATTTTTGAACGGTTTTGAGTTAGCTATAATATCCACTATGCAATTAAACAAATGTTGTGCGAATACGTTGATTAAGACTCGAAATTACGAATATTTTTGTTTCACCTTGGTTTTCCCCCTTCAAAAGAAAAAGGGCGGTTGTCGAAAATGGTTGTACTTTTCAAATGCCACCAAATGCCGCCCCTAAATGAGTGCCGCCCGGGGCGGACCGCCCCCACCGCCCCCCCCTAGCTACGCCACTGCTTTTGGGATGCTCAAGCGGAACTTGGGATCTACTTGTAATATTTTTAAGACACATTTTAACTTAATAAATGATAAAAGAAGTAATTCTTAGCTCTCTACCGGTGAATAGTTGTATTTTAAACACTAAAACATAGAAGATAAGCTAAGCATTAATAGACAAAACAATTGTTTTTTAAAATTGATTGCTGGGAACGCTTTTTTTTTCATCCTCCCTTTTCAATGTTTGAAAGTTATCTTTTTCTTAAAATTTGTATATTTAAAGCGTCTCTCTAGTTGTTCTGCACTGGCTTCCTTATTGATCTTATTTGTGTCAATTCTTTCACACCATTAGTCTTATCGTCATCGACTGTTGGAGTCGGCCTTATCAGTGGAGTACTGCAGCTGTTGACGGCCTACATCGCTGTAGTAACGATTTGTGTTTCTATGGCAACATATGCAACATACAACAAAAGTGCTTCTTCAAAAAACATTAAAAAAGCCATTAAGGTGCCGTCCTTAAAGTACGTAACGCTCCAAAGGTGGGGGTGTAAGAAAGTGTGACAGTTTGTGACAGGGGAGAGAGGGGGTCAGGCCATGTGTGATGTCACACATTTATTATTTTTATTGTTTTTTATAATTTATTATTAATTTTTTTAGTAGAATTTAATAGCTTTACAAATAATTTTCAAAATTTTTATGAAACACTTGAATTAGTTTTATGTCAAAATAGCATGAAATGCGTATCTCCTGAATGTGTTGTTTATAAATCTGAATTGGGTGCAGCAGGATTTATATCGAAGGATCGGAAATGGTTTGACAATCATGTTCGCACCAGCCAATATTTCACTCAAGTTGTGAAATATCAGGACATAAAATGTTGCTACAAAGTACGAAGCTCGTACTTCAACGTTTTACCTTCGAGATTTTTTTCCTCCTTTAATCCCAATCAACGAAACGACTGATGGACTTAGAGCTTCAGATAGAGCAGATGCAGATTCTCATAAGTTTCCTTCCATGTTTATGGCACAAACTCAAATTTGATGACATTATGCCGAGATCAACAGGATTTTTCAAAGTGCAACAATATGATCTTTATTGTTCATCTTTGCAGACCAGCTTACTGATCGAATTCGCAAAGTATGTCAATTATACTTTGCCTCACAAACAATGTTGAAAAAAACATGCAGGGCAACACAGAGCTCGGGCTCAGGAGAATGTGCCCACTCAAACTCTTGAAGAATCAACTCAGATAAAACGCATCCGTCCTTTGAGAATCACTTCTAAAAGGCAAAAACAACCAATGGCAGTTATTGAATGTCAGAAAAGAAAATGCACATTCAGAGGCTGTTGAGTGGCTGGATGTGATCGAGTTGATCTGTCTACAATTATCCTTCCAGGAAACGATAATGGTGAAAGATTGATGCCATTCGTAACTATGGATGAACACTTCACTTCACCGTTGTAAGATGATGTCCAGTGAATATTTTTGAATTGAACATAATTCACAGGACCATAATAAACAGATTCAATACAGCACAAGAGTTGGCCAATCCAGTATTTATTTTTTAGTCACATTGGTTTGTTTCCTTTATATTATACTAGCAGACCCGTCGTGCGTTGCAACGATCTCAGTAAAAAGGAATACATATAGTTAAAAAGGGAATTAATTTAAGGGTCACCTGACCCATAAGTTTAGCATATGCAGTTCGAAAATCTGTTCATTTCAATCAATTTCATAACAAATATATAAATATTTTTATCTACATTTCCCAATATCGTGTAAAATGAATGGGGAATACAATTTTATAAATTTAGTAAAACAACAACAACACATTTAAGGCCCCCAAACACCGAGGAAATGGATATTATGAGTTCAGTACTCTATAGTAATTTAATATAGGCTCTTAAGTTTTTAAATACGGAGTTTGGTCAAAATCCAGTTATTTTCTCATTATGTAACACTTAAACTATTTTTAAATAGCTAATATGAGGGGAAAATACATTAAGAGGCCCCCGGGCCCGTTCAGTTCAAGATGTACATTTTAAAAACCTGTTCATTTAAATTAAGTTTCATCATTGATATATTTCATAAGTTCTGACCCATTTGATCTAAGATGTAAATTTCAAAATGCTATTCATTTTAATTCAGTTCCATCATTGATATATTTTTCAAGATCGTTAAAAATAGAATCAAATAATATCTCAAACATATACGAAAAAAAGACTTTTTGGGCCCCCGGCCAAATCGATGTAAGATGTAAATTTTAACATGCTGTTCATTTTAATTCAGTTTAATCATTGATATATTTCTCAAGAGCGTTAAAAATAGAATGGCAAATAATATCTCAAACATATTCGAAAAAAGACATTTTGGGACCCCAGCCCTGAACGATTGGACATTAGACGTGCATTTCCCTTTATTATTTTAATATGGGCTACCAAGTTTTTATATACAAAGTTTGGTTAAGATAAATTCATTTGCTCAGTAGCTATCACATAAACTAATTTTTATATAGCTCATATAAGCAAAATAAAATTCATTAAGGGCCCCAGGGCTCAATTAGTGCAATATGTCAAGTTTGAAACACCTGTTTATTTCAATCAATTTCATAGCGGATATATTTCTCTATATTTATCTAGATATGTAATACTTGAATGGGGAATAAAATCTTAAACGTTTATAAAAAAGATATTTTGGGCCCCCAGCACCGAAGAAAAGGACATTAGGAAAATAGTGCCATATAGTATTTCAATATCGGCAACCAAGTTGTTATATACAAAGTTTGGTTAAAATCTATCAATTTACCTAATAGCTAACGCTTAAACTAATTTTTATATAGTTCATATAAGAAAAAAATCATATTATGGGCCCCCGGCGCCCCATGAGTGTTAAATTTTGCAAAAAAGTAGCCAGTTACCATCCCAGGAGCGTACTCAAAAGTCTCCAAAAGTTTCATGGCGATCGGATGAATGGTTTAGTCAGCTATAAAGTACATACATACATACATACATACATACATACATACATACATACATACATACATACATACATACATACATACATACATACATACATACATACATACATACATACATACATACATACATACATACATACATAAACATACATACATACATACATACATACATACATACATACATACATACATACATACATACATACATACATACATACATACATACATACATACATACATACATACATACATACATACATACATACATACATACATACATACATACATACATACATACATACATACATACATACATACATACATACATACATACATACATACATACATACATACATACATACATACATACATACATACATACATACATACATACATACATACACATACATACATACATACATACATACATACATACATACATACATACATACATACATACATACATACATACATACATACATACATACATACATACATACATACATACATACATACATACATACATACATACATACATACATACATACATACATACATACATACATACATACATACATACATACATACATACATACATACATACATACATACATACATACATACATACATACATACATACATACATACATACATACATACATACATACATACATACATACATACATACATACATACATACATACATACATACATACATACATACATACATACATACATACATACATACATACATACATACATACATACATACATACATACATACATACATACATACATACATACATACATACATACATACATACATACATACATACATACATACATACATACATACATACATACATACATACATACATACATACATACATACATACATACATACATACATACATACTTTGATTTATATATATATATATATATATATATATATATATATATATATATATATATATCAATATATATATCAATATATATATATATAGATAGTGGTTCCAAACCTTTTGGGTTCCATGCACCCCTTCAGATGCCCAAAAAAGTTCATGCATCCCCTCATGAAACTTGCAGAAAATGCATAATAAACTATGTTTATTTTAGGAACACAACAGTTTTGACAATAGGCAACATGAAATTTACTGAGAGATCTGCTGCTTCTTATGATCAATCGGCGATTTAAATCTGGGGACTGATTTGGACAAAGCAACTTTCATGTCATCCTCTGCATTCAACTTATTTCTCGCCTTGGTTTTAATCGTCAAAAGAGTGGAGAATGCAGCTTCACAGAGATAGGTTCTGGCAAATGGAAGGAGAGTCAGTACTGCCCTCTTGGCTAGTTGTGGGTAGGAATATAGCTGGGAGCACCACAATTAAATCAAATTATTGCAACTGAAAGCACTCCTCAGTATTTCTCTGGTTCTCAAATCAATCAGGTCATCTTTAGCAAGGTCACTGTCATCAATGGTGTCCAAGTCACAGAGAAAAGGATTGCGAATCCAAAGGTCTTTCCTAGCAATTTCTTGACAGAAATACCCATCCAAGGACCGTTGCAATGTTGAAAGGTGCTCTGAAATTTCCCCTTTGGTGTTGTCAGGCAGTGATCCCTCAGTCCTTCCTTCTGCAGCAGATATTACAACTTCATCCAAGAGTGGAAAGTTGGCCAAGTTGGACTTTTCTAGTCGTCGTCGGAATAGTGGCAGTTTGTTAAGCAAGGCTTGCAATCTCTCAGTAGCATCCATTACAGTTACAGTCACAGCAGGTCCTTTGAGAGATTTGTTCATTTCATTCAAGATCGTGAAGATGTCAGCAGAAAGATGCGCGAACGAGTATCTAATTACCTATCAAAAAGCTTGTATATGGGCGCCCTTTGACGCTGCATGTCTTGCTTATGGTTTACATTTTCAGATTATTAGTTTTTCCTTCTTTTTTTTCTTCCTCTTTTTTAATTATTTTTTTTATCTGAATCGTTCATGCACCCCCTGGAACCTGCTCATGCACCCCTTGGGGGTGCATGCACCACTGGTTAGGAACCCCTGATATAGATAATCACTGGGTGAGGTCAAGTTTCGCTAATCTACTTCTTATCCTGTTTCAATAGATTGCCTAGTCGGAAGATTATCTAAAACTTGACCTCACCCATTGTAAATTAAAAGGTAGCACATAAATGATGTGATTATGTAATTTTCAACTCTAATTTTTGCAATTTTTGTTTTCAAATTCGATCTAGATTGAGTTACTGTCTCATTGAATAACTGTGACAGCTGTTGACAATTAACTATTCTACTTTTAAAGTCATTTTAATAATCTATTTCTTTTAAGTAGTGGTTACCGGATTTCGGCTCCAGCTCCGGTAAATCCGGAATCCGGAATTTTTTTAAAATCCTGCTTCGGCAGGATTTCACTTCATAAATCCGGCTGGCTGGTAGAGCCCTCATTTATATATATATTCATAATGGCTATGTCAAATCCCTACTTTTAAGTGGAAATGTTTATATTTTAATACTGTTTAATAGTGAAGTGTATTTTAAGTATTAAATAAAATATTTTAATTAGGGGCCGTCCATAAATGATGTCACGCGATTTTGGCCAATTTTTGACCCCCCCCCCTCGTCACGCGTCGTCACAAAAAGTTAGACCCCCCCTCTAAAAATACGTCTCAAAGCTTTGCCCCCCCCAAAAAAACAAACAAAAAAACAACAACAACAACCTTATTTTCTATTTGAAAATAACTATGGTTCAAATCACTTTTATTGTCATTTAAGCATTTATTATTTATTTAGTGAAGGTCTACATTGTAATATTGTAACCCGCGTTTTTTAAAACGTTTAACCGGCCTTCAGAAAACGAACTGTGTTAATATCCTTAGATTACATTTTATTTTAATGCATACAAATTAGACATTGACTATTAATCAGCACGGTTAACGTCTTTGCTTAGAAAAAAAAGTTATTTAAAAATAATATTTTTAAAATGTATTAAAAAAAAATCCCTCAATTGACTAACGGGCATCCTGTAAGAAAGAAGTCGGCGAACAGGGGTAAATAACCTAATCTTGGGGTCAAAATGGAATTCTTGGGGGTAATGCAGACTCATTTGGGACATATAACAACCACTACAATCCTCTAGATATATTAAAATACGTCATGTGTACGTGTACGCTTGGAACATATGCCCATTATTGAACCGGTTCCTTCCAGAAAATGCATTTTTTTAAAAAATTGACAACTATTTAGATTTCTTACCCACGAACTATACGAAGACACCTAAATCCAGCCTACTTTCATTTATATTGACACGAGTGACAATAGGCCTAATCTTAATCCACATGACTTGACTGTATCAAGTATCCTTTCTGTGATATTTAAAATTAATGCCTTAAAAACTGAGCAAAGAAGAAAAGTTGTTTTGTGTTCCTCTCGAACTGCGATGTCAAGAATTTGATGCATTCAATAAAGTTAATGAATACTTGACTAATTTTAAATGGGCTCATTTATCATTATATCTAAAATGGCTAGGGGCGTTTGACCACAAACCAATCGAACAATTATATCAAACTTAAAACGTTTATAATTCTATCAAATAAATTCCCTCCCCACCCATCCCCCCTTTAAAGAAACATCATATTCCGTGTCGTTTTGACATAAAATATCTAAATTACACATAATTCTATTCAGATCATTCTTATACACTTGTCATGCTTGTAAAACTCACCAGTAGCATTTTCGGGGGAGGGGGAGGGGGCTAACGACGCTCCCCCAAATCCCCGAGTCATGTGAGCAGGACCTAGAGTTTGGGGGTTGGGGGGGGGCGTAACGCACACATAAACTTGTATATTTTTGGGGTAACGGGCAAAAAATGTCGCCTGCCGTGAGAGAACCAAGCGGAGCTGCGGTTACATCACACATGCTTTGATGTCAACATCAAACGAAGCAGGGTAACAATTTCATAAGTTATCTTGGGGGTTCTCAAACTTAAGGATTATAATTAAATTTAATTTTCGTGTCTTGATAGCTTACGCCGACCAGCGTCTGATGTCCTACCGACTGGCACATTGAGAAGCACTGATTTAAAAAGAAAAAAAAAGAAAAAAATCATTAAATTGTAAGCGACCAAATATTTCAGTGGAAGTTTTATTTAAAGTTACCCTTTTGATGTGACGTCACATTTCTTCAACCCCCCTCCCTCCCTCCTCGTCACGCATCGTCACAAAAGTGTGACCCCCCTCCCCCCTAGGTGTTTGACGTCATTTATGGACGGCCCCTTAGGTGTTATTTAATTTTTTTGTCGAAAGTGTGATGTACTTTTAAAAGGGGGGGGGAGGGTTGTCCCGAGATTTTTGACAGGGGGGAGGGGGAGGGCTCAAAAATGGTCTAAAATAGCGTGACGTACTTTATAGACGGCCCCTAAGATAACCGAAAACTGTTTTTGTTTAATTTTATTTCTCTATGTTTATGTGTTCTCTAATTTTCTAATGAATAAAAATCTTTACGAGGTTAAAAAAAGACCTTGATTCCCCCCACCCCTCACCACCATCATTAAAACAACGCTACTTGAACATTTATAAGGTTTCTTCATAAAGTCAACTTTTTACACAGAGAGAGAGAGAGAGAGAGAGAGAGAGAGAGAGAGAGAGAGAGAGAGGGAGGGAGAGGAGAGAGAGAGAGAGAGAGAGAGAGAGAGAGAGAGAGAGAGAGAGAGAGAGAGAGAGAGAGAGAGAGTGACACCAGATAATATGTATTTTTTGCTACTCGTACAAGAGTATGTAACTGGCCTTACACGGGAAATAATTTAAAACATATTGAACTACATTTTATCTGCCATTTGCGAGATGTAGATATATAAAAATCGAATTTTACACTTGTTAATATATACTAGCTGACCCGCGGAATAGCATACGCCGCTAATGATTTAGTGACGGATGAAGACTTCCTGAAAGACACAGTTGTCAAAATGGGGTGGGTTTGGGCAAACGACTGTGAGTGAATGAAAAGAAGGAACTCTGTAGAGACCCGCGGCGTATCACCCGTAAAAAATGACGGAAGTGTTCAGCTGAAATCTATTTATTTTGAAAAAATACACTTTTTTAGGGCCCCTACTGCACCCACCTTTTTCAAAATCACAACTAACTTGTCCTTGTTTGATCAATACGAAATATTAAACTTTCTGAAATGTACACAAAGTATTTTATAACTTTTTACATTGTTCCCTTTTTACAAAATTAAAATATCAGCGAACACAATGACGTCATATAATTTGTTTTACAGCGCATATTTAATTTGCACACCTTTTGATGCATTGGTGCAGTAATTTGGTGCGCTGCTGTCTAAAATTAGTATCTGTTGAACATACTTGCAGCATCGTGTCTCGCAGGGTCCGACCACGAAGATAATTATACATATAGATTGGGCTTTCGTGTATTAGATCCTTATAAAAGAGACACAAGCACTTTACCTACCTTATTATATTTGCTGTAAATATCCAGGTGGCAAAGTAAAGTTAGGTAAAGACGTCTAATAGGCATCAATGTTTTAAGGACTATACATGTGGTACCAGCGCACATTTTTTAAAGTCAAATAATTGTCGCCTACCTTTCTTCGTGTCACACGAAAAAATGTGAATATCCGCTCATATGTACAAACACCCAGCTTTAAACCTAAATCCCTTTGTAAATGATTTATTTTTGGAAATTATGACGACACCCAGAGGCGTCACTAGGGTTGGTGTCACCCAGTGTTGTAGCTCATGGTGTCCCCCCCCCTCACGACTTACCACATAGACCTCCTCCGAGTCTAAATAACGGGACCATACATAATTGTACGTTTTGGTGTCACCACTATTGATGAGGTCACCCGATGCGGTCCGCACCTCCTAGCAACGCCTTTAACACCACTGGCATAAAAACAAAGTGTTACCAGTTTTCATCGCTGTCCGTTTGGCGAGCCAAGTGGTTCCCAGAATATGCACCGCGTCACCCAGAAGCGCCACATTTTCACTCAGACAAGTGCATGAAATAGTTCGTTTTAAATGAATGACCCCTTTCACCGTCTTCTTAAGCTCGACATTTCCGTCTTTTTAAATCCCTTATATTAACTTCACGGCCTTGTCTCTCTGTCGTGATCTCTCTCTCTCTCTCTCTGCCTGTCTGTCGCAAGTGGTCGGTTGGGTGGAAAAACAAAAGTAAAAAATGACCCACTTACCATGCTGCTATCGAGCTGAAATTTTGCACATAGACTCGTGTCACCGTAATTAAATTAATGCATTTTAAGTTTATCTCTAAATAAATCAATGTAGCCGTCTGCTATCGTCCATCTCCACGTGCTGGAGTTTAGTCCAGCCATCGATGACCACACCTGCCCCCCCCCGGTTTTACAGGAAGGGGTGATCAGTCGATTTCAGTCTGTAAATGATTGCCGCGCGTTGCGTACTATATTAAACATATCAATACTTTAAGTTCAGTCTCACATATAAGGGATTTATAGTCAAAACCTTTTTCTTTACGTGGTTGTTTAATTAAATCCCTTATATTAACTTACCGTTTTGTCTCTCTGTCGTGGTCCCACCCGCTCGCGGGAAAACAAAAGTAAAAAGATGACCCACTTCCCAAAAACCTATCGAACTGAAATTTTGCACATAGACTTGTGTTACCTAACAATGCATTGTATTAAAATATCAAATCGATCGAATGTACCGTAATTAAATTAATGAATTTTTAGTTGATCTCGATATAGCATATGTAGTCGTCTGCTAGAGTTGACTTCCACGGGTGACTGGTTTCACTCCAGCCATCGATGTCACATGGGTCAGTGACGGTCTGTCACGCGGTGCGTATTATATTGAACATAATCAATACTTTTAGTTATGTCTCATATATAAGGTTATTCATAGTCAACAACTTTGTTTTTACTGGTTGGTTTTTTAAAGGTGATTTGTGCAACGCATTATGGAGCATCTCACGGTTAGACGAAATAATGTTTTTCAAGGATTTCAACCAACTCTCACATTTGTATTCAAACCTTTATGGGGACCCTGACAGCATTTCACCACTTAAATCATGATATGATTGTAATCCACAGGGTGGCCTAAATGTTGCGTTCACTCATTCCCTTCATGTAGGCCACTCCACAATTTACGGGTGTATCCAACCCAGCCGAGTGACTGACCGACTCTTTCAAAGCCACTCGACGACGTCATCAGAAGTTTAGAGGCGGGGAATAGCTGTGACAATTAGTTATTAATTTCACCACCTTTCTATATTTGCCTGCCTGCCTGCCTGGAGTAATCAGATTTGAAGGTATCGATCCCGCCCTTTTCTCCGAAGAGTAGAGAGTATTAAATCTGGTTAACCTACAGCGGGCCAACGGGGTTTAATTGGAAATCGAAAGTTTTCAATAACAAGTGGTTTATAACGGACTGTGACGTCCAGGCTGAACTAATTTTCCGCCTTAAACACTTTCCCCAGGAAGCTGATCAATGCATTGTTACACGTCTGATTAGAGCACTGACTAGAGTAATGACCGAGGAGTCCCACACTGGCGCAGTAGAGGTGTCTGGCTGCAGGATGTATTTCTTGTATAGGTTTCTCTTCTCATAATCATTAAAAATTCATTTATTGAATAGAACCCACAAAAGGTTTTTAAAAAAATACACACTAAAAACAATAGAGCATAGAAGTAAAATTGTTATAATCATCGCCTAAAGTCTAATTTGTGATTGATGTAACAGCAGGCTTGGCAAACCCAAAAGGCTTCTGGAATAACTGTGAAGACGAGGAAAACTTCCCCGTAGTCACTGTCATGTAATCTTGTATTAAAGCTAGGGCTGTGGAAATTAACGATTAATTTCTCGATTAATCGTTAAAAAATTTTAACGATTAAATTTTTTAACGATTAATCGACCCACCACTTATAAATGTACTGGATGTTAAAAAGTAAGATATTTCGGCCGATAAATAAAAACTAATTTCTGGACGATTACACGAACATTTTGGTTTTAAACTATTGACTGACGAAATAATGGTCAATACGCTTGTCTGTTTGCGTTGTTGGGTAAAAGATGTCATATAAAGAGGATATTCCAGTGCTATTTCGATTTTCGACAAGTACATTTAATAAATGTTACTTATGACACCATAAATTTCAATTTTTGGCTTTAATCGAAATTAACGATTAATTAATCGTTAATTTTTCAAAATTTAACTATTAAATTAAATTAATCGTTAACAGCCATAATTAAAACTCATCACAACTTCTATAAAATAAAACATCCACCTCAAGTCATGTAGTACTCTCTCAATGTAAAAATATACACATTATGAAATGGAAAAAAAATAAAATAGAACTAAAATATAATGCAATAACTTTAATCTCACTTCACTGGAAAAACCAAAAAATTTCGCGTCCACTATATGAAAAGTGAATAATTTTATTGCCACAAAGCAGTCATCCACGCGCCACAATATTTGACGAGGCAGTGAGGGTGGGATTGGGTATGGGATGTGCTAGTTTACCGCTACCACTAGAGTAAACATAATATAGAATTATTTGGGATTTTCAAAATTGTGGTGTCGTATAAAGGCTTATATACACAAAATACAAGCTTTACGCTTTTTATTTAGACCATCGGGTTTCCACAATTACTTACTCAATTACACAATTACTAAGAAAAAAATATGTCAATCATATATATATTTACCCTCAATTATGTATGACTGACTCACTTTGACCTAACGCTAAGGGACATCACTCTGCTTTTTAAAAAAAATTGGATAATAATTTTGGTTCCAGATTAACATTAAACACACTCCACGCTATTATTAATTGAACAATTTCATGCGGACGCTCAAAAAGAGTTATTTTTTGGTGCAGTAATTCGGTGCGATGCTTTCTAAAATTTCTCGCCTGAAAAAGATATTATATGACGTCATTGTTTTAGCTCATATTTTAATTTTGGAAAAGGGAACGATGTAAAAAGAAGATTTGAGGATTGTTAATAATAAAATTCTTTGTGCACATTTCAGGAAGTTTAATATTTCGTATTTATCAAACAAGGATAAGTTACTTGGGCTTTTGACAACAAAAAAAGTGGGCGCCATTGGCGCCCTACAGCCCCTATTATAAAATACTTTGTGTACATTTCAGGAAGTTTAATATTACGTATTTATCATATAAGGACAAGTTAGTTGGGCTTTTGAAAAAGGTGGGCGCCGCAGCACAATCTAGTTATAAATATAAATAAACAATCATAACGTAAATCATAAATTTAACACTATATACATTACAAATACAGCAATCATAACTAATAAATAAAGCAGTTCTTAATGAGGGCGAACGTCCTAGCTTATGCTGGGAGATAACCTTTACAGATTGAATCTTCATGATCTATTGGTTGGAAGTATCATAATGCGAGTACAACTTTGATTTGATAAGTTATGTCAAAGAATGTGCTCTTGAAATTATAGTCAACTAATATAGGTTTTAAATTTTATTATTATTATTATTTTTTTTTATAAAGAAAAAAGGGGTTGCAGTGGATGAGTCGCAAAACACTTTTTTTGGTTGAAGTTTCAATTTGACCTAAAACATCACAGAAATCAAATACTTCAATTTATGTCTGTTGAAAAAAGTTTGATTCTTGTTGCTGCAAATTTTTAAAAATTCACTTTAGGTGAACTTATAGTTGGTTAACAATACAATACCTACTCTTTAAAAAAAGACCACTTCATTTTATTTTGGTTTCATATGTTTTAAAATTGAGTTTACTATATATTTTTTGAGCTCACCCGCTTGGTTCAGTTTAAAAAAAACATTTGATTCGAATAGATTGAATGTTATATATGACCCGTTGTCATAGCAGTAATAAACGGAAGTATATTTTCTTTACTTACCACATGCTGTTTTGGAGTATCAAATTCTAAAATAATATTGTTTTCTGTGAAAAAAATTGACTAATATTTATTCATTAAAAAATGTTTCCAAAATAACTGATAACTGTCCCCATTACTTTTAAATACATATTAAGTAGCTTTTAAACGGTTCGAAAGAACATACTTTAAAATTAATTTTTAACATATTTAAGTTTTGACTTTTAAAAAATGTTTTAAATATAACATATAGCACTACCTAACTACCTTGTGAAACCTTGAAATATGTAAAATTACATTTAAAAAAAAGATAAAATCTTGTCCTGAAATTTTAAACAAAATTATACAAAGTTTCTTAGAGGTCAATGACATTAAAAACTTTTGATGTGTTGAAATATTTCTTAAAAATTTAACTCCACTGTTATGTTGCTTCGCTCCTCAAAATTCGAAAATTCATCAAAAATATAATCATTATTTCTTGAAAAAAAATAGTCATTTTTACTTAATAGAAGCCTTGAGTTCAAGAAAAAATGTTTACTTTTTAAAAATAAATAACATTATTTTTAAACTTGCCATGGAAAACCAATGAAAAAAAAATATTTTATTTATTTTACAGAAAATATTAACCTTTCCTTTTTTTCACATCTTATCTTATCTTATCTGTTTACAGACGCTCCTTCTGTACAGAAGATTATTGCGTCCTACGCTTATCTATGGTTTGTGTTTAGTCCTGCATTTTTATTAGAGATTTAAATGTTGATAAAGTGTTGGTTTTCCTGGATTCTTCAGGCAACCCATTCCACGCCCGAATTCCGGACGGGAAGAAGGAAAACTTGTATGTGTTTGTTCTTGCATACGGAATAAGAAAGGTGTTTTTATCCTTATGTCTATCTGACATAGTTTATTTCATTCGCAATATTACCTTGGCATAATTATGTCATGGTCTTGTTATTAAACCAAAACACATTTTTAAATGTATTTTTTAATTGTTCAAACAATATAATCTTTAATCTTGATGCTTTGCGTTAAAATAAAAAAAAAGTATTATAAGAACGTTATTTAACAAGCAAATAGGCAACATTTGTGTTCTTTAATTAAACTCGTTAAGAAACATAGAATTCATGCTTTTCCTTCTTTTTTTCCACTTTGAAATAAATGAGATTGACTCTCTAACTTAAAACCAGTTAAATATTCATATCTTCTTACCTTGCTTACTTAAACCCCTACCTGATTGCACAGGTCATTGACCATAATTTTCTATCCGCCTGGACCCCCTTTTTTTTGGGGGGGGGGTCCAATATTGGGATAGCAGCCTTTAGCTCATGCCTTCATGAATTCTTGGAGTTTACGCTGCTCCTTGGTTTATGATTATGTGTAGTTCCTTTCTAGAGATCGTGTGGTGGTGTTATATGGGGTTCTACAAGTGTGGTGTCTTCCGCAGTAGGCTTTCGGTTTATACTATTTTATATATAGAAACTTTATTTTGATGATGATATTTTGCAATTTAATTTCTAGGATCTTCTTTAGACAAGTGTTACCGAAAGTCTCTGCTATAGTTGTAATATATAGAACTGTGTTTGCTAGCATCTTCAAATTTTCGTTAAAAATATTTATTTACAGGCTTTAATTATATTTGTATCCTAGCATACTTGAAAATTTTCTTTAACAAGATCATTACATGGAGACCCTAAATTATTATTATTATTATTACTATTGTATTGTACGTCAAAAATGACGGAAGCTTTCAAAATAAATAATTTTCAGCTGAAATCTATTTATTTAGAAAAAATACACATCAGAATAAAAAGTAATGTAATACATAATATTTATTTATTTTTATTTTATTCATTTCTTTTCATATTGCACAATTTTATGTGGAACGTTCGAAAAGAGTTATTTTTTGGTGCAGTAATTTGGTGCGCTGCTTTCTAAAATTAGTAGCGTCACGGACAGACAGACGGGACAGACAGACGTGACATATATTGCAAATTATTTATATTGGTTATATATATATATATTGTATGGCAACCGTCCGTCCTCATGGGACGATGGCGTGTACTCCTACTCCTCTGCCTCCCCTGCCCTTTCTCCTGGCCCTTCTCTCTTCACTCAAAGCTATGACGGATGCTTCCGCGACATGAATGCCCTCACGCACTTTTTTCCGCCAGGAGCCGCGCTCCTCGGCAATGGTCTCCCACGTTTTATGGTCTATCTGTGCCAATGACATGTCTTTCTTTCAGACGTCCTTGAAGCGCAAGCAGGGCGACCTCTTTTTCCCATACCGGTTGCCAGCTCACTGTAAAGCAAGGCTCTAGGAATGCGCTCCGAGCTCATCCTGAGGACATGACCTAAACACCGCAGGCACCTCTCACTCAGAATTGAGTGCATACTCAGCATACGGCTTCTTCTGAGTACCTCGACATTGGTGCTCTTGTCCTGCCACTTGATGCGTAGAATCCTACGCAAGGATCGTAAATGGAAGCTGTTGAGCTGCTTTGTTTGCTTGGCATAGGTCGTCCAGCACTCACTGCCATAGAGGAGTGTGCTGAGCACGCAGGCCTGGTACACCGTGATTTTCGTCCTATCTGTGAGCTGCGCATTGTTCCACACTCTTTGATTCAGCCTTGCCATGAATGATGCGGCCATGCCGATTTTGGTTCCTATTTCCTTATCCAGGGAGAGTGTGCTTGTGATGTTACTGCCAAGGTAGGTGAAATCATCGACAACGTCCAAGGTGTTTCCCTCAATGGAGATTGCTGGAAGGCGGTCAGTGACTTGTCTCATAATGTTGGTCTTTTTTAGGCTAATCGTTAAACCAAAATCCTTGCATGCCTGTGAGAACTTATTGACCAACTGTTGGAGTCCTGACTCTGTATGTGAGGTAAGGGCTGCGTCATCCACGAAGAGCAACTCTCTGAATAATACATTTTCCAATTTGCTCTTCGCATGGAGCCGGCTGATATTATATAGGTTTTCATCCGTCCTGGTATGAATGTTCACACCCTTGGAACAGACCTCGAAAGCATGTCGCATTAGCATCGAGAAAAAGATACCAAAGAGTGTTGGAGCGAGTACACAGCCCTGTTTGACTCCGCTACAAACTGGGAAGGGTTCTGAGGGGGCACCATCGAAGAGCACAGTGCTGTGCATATTGGTGTGGAAGGACTCGATGATGGAGAGAAGCCGCGGCGGACATCCTATTTTTTTCCAGTATACGTAGCAGACCCTTGCGGCTGACCAGGTCAAATGCCTTCGTTAAATCTATGAAGGTAATGAAGAGGGGTTTCTGTTGCTCCCGACATTTCTCTTGTAGCTGACGAAGTGAGAAAATCATGTCCATGGTTGATCGGCCAGCCCGAAAACCACATTGTGATTCTTGGTAGACATTTTGTGCCATAATTTTCAGGCGTGCAAGGACCACTCTGGCATAGGCCTTTCCCACACTACTCAGTAAGGAGATACCACGATAGTTATTGCAATCGCTGCGATCACCTTTGTCTTTGTAAAGCGTGACAATTTTAGCGTCGCACATTTCCTGTGGGATGTGTCCGCGTTCCCAGCAATCGCATATGAGTTCGTGCAGAGGCTTCAGTAGTGCTGGTTTGCCGTACTTAACTACTTCTGCAGGAATGCATATATATATATATATATATATATATATATATATATATATATATATATATATATCTATATATCTATCTATCTATCTATCTATATGTATGTATAAATGGAACTACCACAAAAAATTCAATAACAAACCAAAGCCCAAGAAGTAGTATTTATATTAAGCAATTGAAATAGAGGTCAATTTTTTAATTTTTTATTTAAATCAGCCCTAGGAATGCTGGCCTTTTTCAACGAAATGCCTAATCACTCCAAATAATATTTTAGCATTCAATTAAAAACGTGCCTATATTCAAATACTGTCCATAAATTAGAGCGTACCAATTAAAACATTGTTTCAACACGACGTTCAGTATTTATTCTGAGACACTATTTTTGGTCTCAGGGCTTACGTAACTCATTTCCTAAGTAATAATGCCCTATGCCCACATCAACACGGCTTTAGAAAAAACAGATCATGTGAAACACAATTGATAGGTTTAATAGATGAACTATCAAAAGGCTTAGACAATAATGATCAAATAGACACGATATTACTAGACTTCTCAAAAGCATTTGACAAAGTTCACCACCTTAGTTTACTTAAAAAACTTAACTACTTTGGAATCTCAGGCCCCTTACATCACTGGATCCAAGACTTCCTTTTGGGCAGGCAACAAACTGTAATAATTAATGGATCTAAATCTGCACCAATAAAGGTTAACTCAGGAGTTCCACAAGGAACTGGGCTAGGTGCCTTACTCTTTTTAATTTATATAAAGGATTTACCCAACAACATCTCAACAGGAACAAAAGTTAGGTTATTTGCTGATGATTGTATAATCTATAGAACAATTAAATGAGAACGAGTTAGCAAAATTTTACAAAAAGACTTAGATGAATTGATAAAATGGGAAACTAACTGGAGTATGAGTTTCCACCCAGAAAAGTGTCAACTGTTAAGAGTAACAAAGAAAAAGAAACAAATAAATTCAAAATATTACATTCATGGAAAAGAACTGACCCAAACTAAAGATGCAAAATACTTAGGAGTCTTAATAAATGAGAAACTATCATGGAATCCCCATGTCAATGAAGTTATTAAAAAATCAAACAAAACCTTAAAAAGAAACTTTAACAAATGTAATAGAGATATAAAACTAAAATTGTACCTCACTTTGACGAGACCTGTACTAGAATATGCATCTTCTGTATGGGACCCATCACCAAAGAAAGCATTGATAAACTAGAACAAATTCAAAAAAGAGCTGTCAGATTCATTACTGGAGAATATTCAAAACTGACAAGAATAACACCATTAGTTAAATCATTAAACCTTGAAACACTGGAGGATAGAAGAACCAAGAGCAAAGTAGTAATCATACATAAAGCAATAAATTCTAATTTAGAAATACAACACAAAGATAACTTAATACAACCCTAATATAGACATATGGATAAAAACACCTTTCTTATTCCGTATGCAAGAACAAACAAATACAAATTTTCGTTCTTCCCGTCCGGAATTCGGGCGTCGAATGGGTTGCCTGAAGAAACCAGGAAAGCCAACATTTTATCAACATTTAAATCTCTAATAAAATGCAGGACTAATCACAAACCATAGATAAGCGTAGGACGCAATAATCTTCTGTATAGAAGGAGCGTCTGTAAACAGATAAGATAAGAGAAGATAATATAATAAAGATTATTATTGAAACCCCGTTTTATGTTGTAATGGGATTGTTCTAAAAATAAAAGTAAATTTTCTTACATTTAAAACTATAAATAAAACGAACAAAAAATCTTTTTTAGTCACAAATTAAGGTAGTCACACAGGGGGACTCAGAACTCTAAGTTTTATTGATATTTATTTCTGACCGATTGTTAGATATAAAATTTGATCAACTAACACAAAAGTTCTGAGTCCCCCTGTGTGACTACTTAGTTTGAGACTAAAAAATTATTTTCTGCTTTTTCATGCGAGATTCTACATTCCTCACTGCGGCTGTGCCTCATCTTTTTAAAAAAGTTTTTTGATTCATTTTATTTTCTACTTTTACGCGTTAACAAAAGATTTGTAAAAGTTAATTTCATCCATGAAGTCCTGTTTTCCGTTGTTCATCACTTTCTTGAGCTTTCCTTTTTATGCAATATACCTTTTGATTTTGTAAGCTGTTTGTGGCGCTGATCCACTTAACAAAAAAAAATAATTTTTTTTCACAACAAATAGATTGTCTACATGAGACATTCCAGGATTTCGCTTGTTCTATCTGGAATGTTTTTCTATACACACTACACATGTCCTACACACAACACGACTATGATTAGCTCTAACATAGCTTGTTACTTGACATAGAAGCGTATTCTTGATGAAATTATGACTTAGAGTCTAGATACTGAAAAAAACCCACATAAACAAAGTTCCAATTTCCTGTCAAGTGCTTGGTTCATCAGAAACTCGTCTTACATTGAATTTTCAAAAACATTTCACATAAACACACACAAAGTTCGAAACATGGGGGCAGCCATTTGCAATGACTTTTATGTAGGTTTAACGTCGATTGCTTAGCTATTTTTAGGTGATTTCCTATGGTATTTCACATGCTAACCCAAATACAAGATGAATATATAGAGATAAACTAAAATGCATTCATTTAATTAAGTTACATTCGATCGATCTGATACTTTAATAGCTAAATTCTCCCCACAAGCCAAACCTACTGTGAAAATTTCAGCACTCTAGCAAGTCAGAAAACGTGTTTACGAGCGTTTTGAAAAAGTTGATGACATATACAGATCCTTATGACATATACAGATCCTAAAGCATGCACGAGTTAATAGGATAGGGGCCTTAAAAAAATGTCTATGTATTAAAGAACGAAAAGAAATGCGATGACGATTGTTATCTTTCTGAAATGATAATTAAGCGGTTATTTAACCGATTTATGTTTAAAACACAAAGATGTTCGACGGAAAACCTTCAGACAATCGGCGCTTTGTGATAGATGGTGTGAGATTAAGCCCAGCGTTGTCATATTCGTGTCACTAACTGATACATCGGGTATTTAGACTGACAAGTTCAGTCTTTAATCCTGTCAGGCAGTTTGCCTTCAGATCAGCCTAGTCTCACCCTTCTAAAACAATGTCATCTAAAAGTACAATGAAATCTTGTTCTTATGAGACGTAACACTATTTTAATTATTTGTAAGGGTTGTTGTGGTTACACAATTGCTCTATTTTGCTATCTCTCAAAATGATAAATAGAAGAATCATTCGCGCAAGATTTGCAAAATCTGAAAGGCTTGAGAGGTTCTGTAAACATAGGACAAACTTTAACATCTCAATTTCACTTCATACGTGCACTTGTAAAAAAATACGTACGGTAATAATTAAAATGTCACGAATTGTATTTACATATTAATACATGTCTTCCAAAAATGTCTTTCATTGTCAAAAGAACGCAAAAATAAAAAAAAAGGTCAAAAGTTTAATTTATTAAAGCTAACATAAATGCAATGTATCTGAACGTATCAACAAAGTAAAAGGGCAAAATACGTTTGGGTGACAGAGGTCAAAATTATATGAGGTATTGAAATACACAAAACCATAGTAATGCTTGCGGTGTTATAGCATAGGGCCAGTCTTAGTTAAAAAATGTTAATAGCACCGAATCTAAGCTAAAAATTATAGCCATTAATACGAATGTGCAGAAAATATTAAACCTTTGCTGATGGTGTTGATATATGGCGCGTGGTCGACGGCCTATTAAGCCATTACTTTTTTTTTGTTTGACGTGGGTGCACTGACGCATATTTTCTTTATCGACTGAAATCTCGAGGAAAATATTAAAGTGAACGAAACACGATGTGATTGGCTGTTAAAATTCTAATACTGATCAGTGAAGAATTTTTGACAAGCCATCGATCATGTTGAATGAGGCGGATTTCTAATCATGGAACGGAGCAGTATGCCAGATTTTTTCACGTCAACTTTGGTTAAGCGGCTAATGGGTTATCCCCCCCATCCCACCTCACTCTGCACAACCCACCCCCACTCTATCCCCAAATGTTAATATATCTCTCTCAAACACACTACTGAAAAAAAAACAAAAAACAAAACAACAACAACAAACATTCAAAATGAAAAAACAACCAAAAAAAAACAACAACAACACGAAAATCTCTCTTGATTTATGAAACGAGCTTGCCCTTCGAAGTAACTGAACAAAAAAAACAAGAATAGAATTTGAATTTAGTCGAGGAAAAATCCTCAATGACTTAGCTTTGCAAGAGGATGAGTGCAAATGTTCGGTTCATCCTTATTGGGCTATCACTATAACTTTATTTTAGTGATGTTTAAAAATAGTTGTTTTTTTCCAAACAACTTGAAAAAAGAAAAAAAAACAGCAAACATAACAAACCAACTACAAATCCCTGCGCTTGTTTCCAAAATTATTCCGTTGTACAAACACGCCCCTGCTACTGGAACGATAACGTACTTAAAGCGCTCTAAATGGTGTAAGCGTTGATCAGCCAAGCTTTTTAATCGTGCTATTTCAAGATCCGCTGATAGCAGACAACACGATCGACAATGACTGCACAACAAAACTCGTGTCTGGGATGATTTCAAGCTCCAGTCCCACATTAAGTTCTACGTAGGTACCCTAAAAGACCACAGCCCTGTGACATAAGTCCTAGGCGCTCTCCCCATCACAGGCCTAAGTCATAAGTCCTAGGTGCTCCCCCCATCACAGGCCTAAGTCATAAGTCCTAGGTGCTCCCCCCATCACAGGCCTAAGTCGTATAGTCATAAACTCTACTCACTCAGTTAAATGTGGGCACTAGGCCCATTGTCGTAGGCACGACACTCACATTTTTGTAGAGCTGGGCACTCTCGTGGTCCCAGGCCTTAGACGTTCTATTATTTCCAGGCCCCAGGGCTGATTAAGATTGCATGGGGCCCCAGGCTGCAATCCCACCCGGGGCCCGGTCCAGTTACCTTTATTATACAATATAATAAGTTTGGGACCTTTAAATCATGGGGGCCCCTGGCTTTAGCCATAACAGCCCCCCCCCTTAATCCGCCATAGCCAGGCCCTAGACGTTCTCATAGTCCTAGGGCCTAGATGTTCTCATAGTCCTAGGCCCTAGATGTTCTCAAAGACGTTCTCCGTAGACGTTCTCATAGTCGTTCGCCATATGCACTATAAAAACCCAAATGCAATATTTTTATTCGTCGCTTTGCCGTACGTTTTAGTGTAACACTTTATTAATGTTTTTACTCCATTATTTCCGACTTTCGTCAAGTCCTTGAAACTTTCTTAGGCCATAAGCCTAAATTGCATAATGAATAATTCGGCATTGCTCTTAAGAAATTTTGAATAATTAATTTTTTCAAAAAAAGTATTTTTAACTGTTCGAAAACATTGACTCTTTGCTTTGTTAAAACCTTCAGAGATATCCATTTCAAGAGTATTGTTCCAAAGAACATTTCTAAGGACCATTCCCATTAAGGCAAACATTTATTTCCTGCAAACGATTTTGTCTTATCTGTTCAAAATTAGTCTAACTTTTGGAAATATTACTTTTCTAAATGTACGGGTCTGTGTGTTATTGTGTGTGTGTGTGTGTGTGTGTGTGTGTGTGTGTGTGTGTGTGTGTGTGTGTGTGTGTGTGTGTGTGTGTGTGTGTGTGTGTGTGTGCGCGCGCGCGCGCGAGATTTAGTAATAATAATTTCTGATAAACATGAATATTCCATTTCACATGATTTTAAAGTTTTTATTTTTGTTTTTTAATTTTTGGTAAATCATTGAGTCGTGGGCGTAAAAATGAATTTTAACGACTTTGAAATGGAGAAGCTCACATCGAATAAACATGTAACAAATCACCGTTTCACAACATTAAGAACAACAAATAACACACAAGTGAAAGCGGGAACAAACCTCCCCCATCTACCAAGATCTCCCATTAAAAGAATGTAACGTGTATAATGTGTGGAAAGTAATACAACTGAACTCGTCAAGTATTGCAAACGCATTCGTTATCATTTGTGATGAAGTGGGCTTCTGATCAGGGAAACATCCGAAGATGAAAGGGATGAAACTCTGCTCTCTGGCCATTACTTGAATCACGAGAGAGAGAGAGAGAGAGAGAGAGAGAGAGAGAGAGAGAGAGTGAGAGAGAGAGAGAGAGGTCATTAGCTCTTTGAGCAGGCCTGCTATAGCAACACGGTCCAACAAACGATACATGCACTAGTGTCATTTAAAGAGACATAACTCCATCAATAGATTGACTTATACACACATGACTCCATCAATAGATTGACATATAGACTAATGAATCCATCAATTGAATGACTTATAGACACATGACTCCTTTATTAGATTGACTTATAGACATACAACACCATCAAATCATTGACTTATAGACACGACTCCATCATTAGATTGACTAATAGACATACGACTCCATCAATAGATTGACTTATAGACATAGGACTCCATCAATAGATTGACATATAGACACATGTCTCCATTCGGGAAATAAATAAATAAATATAAATATGTATAAAGAAACTTTCAATGAAACTAATTATTAAAGGCACCAAAATCAGAATAACTTACGTCCCTTATCGAGACTCCAAAATCTTTAAATTTTAAATTTAGTAGAGGAAAGTTAAATGAAATTAAACTTTGTTACTTACAAACAAAATTCTACGACAGTTTCCTATAGAGCAGGGTTCGCCTAGCCGCCTAACTACGCCTGTGAATCTCTACAGATTCATCAAAGGATTTCGTAGAAACTGTTTCCCTTTGAGGGCACAACTGGGAAAAAAGGAGTTTCTCGTTTTCATTGTTTCAATACATTTGTTGTTACAATCGCCGCAGATGACAACCTCGATTGGCCCAAACATATTATTCGTGACTTGAATAGAGATTTTGTTAAAAGAGAGAGAGAGATGTTCAGACAGTTACGTTATTGAGAGTAACGCTTTTCTGTTACAGATATATCGATGATGTGTCCGTTGAACGAAACTCATTGATTTTCATGCCAATTACTTGTTAAAAGAGGAGCAGCGTGAAGGAAAGCGTGTTGAATTTCCCGCTGTTTTTCTGAGGTTTAGTTTTAATTTCATTTTAAGGATGCTTGAGATTAATTTGGCTAACATCTGGTAAACCTGCTCCATCTGCTGGGATCTGCCATACAGCATTGACTGAGCGTAGGACTTGGTCGCCATCTCAGCCTCCTTGGCTATCTCCAGCTCAGGCACGAAGTCAACAGGCCGTGAGCTAAAATTTTCAGCAAAGAAATTGACAGATGGTCATTTGGAAGTAATTCTCTTGATTCAGTGTAGCCATTCCAAAACAATTATTGATAATATCTGGAAAAGCAAAATCCCTATACTCAAATCTCGTTAAGGTTTTTTTTTGTTTTTTTTTGTGGTTGGTTTTGTTTTATTGTTTTTCCCTTTTTTCTTAGATTTTGTGATTCGGAAATAGGCGCACTAGGTCTGATGTAACTTTCATTGACTATGGCCGAGCTCTTTGATACATGTTTTAGTAAAAAAGAAATCTGTTTTTATATCTTTTGTTAAAGTTTGCGCTCATTTCAACCCTGAATAACTTGAAATGCTAAATTTGGTTCTTCGTCTCCTACCCAAAGATTTTGTTCGGGCTTGCAAATATTGTAAAGGTTTATCATGCGACCCCCATCACAGGCCTAAGTCATAAGTCCTAGGTGCTCCCCCCATCACAGGCCTAACACATAAGTCCTAGGTGCTCACCCCATCACAGGCCTAAGTCATAAGTCCTAGGTGCTCCCCCCATCGCAGGCCTAAGTCATAAGTCCTAGGTGCTCCCCCCATCACAGGCCTAAGTCATAAGTCCTAGGTGCTCCCCCCATCACAGGCCTAAGTCATAAGTCCTAGGTGCTCCCCCCATCACAGGCCTAAGTCATAAGTCCTAGGTGCTCCCCCCATCACAGGCCTAAGTCATAAGTCCTAGGTGCTCCCCCCATCACAGGCCTAAGTCATAAGTCCTAGGTGCTCCCCCCATCACAGGCCTAAGTCATAAGTCCTAGGTGCTCCCCCATCACAGGCCTAAGTCATAAGTCCTAGGTGCTCCCCCCATCACAGGCCTAAGTCATAAGTCCTAGGTGCTCCCCCCATCACAGGCCTAAGTCATAAGTCCTAGGTGCTCCCCCCATCACAGGCCTAAGTCATAAGTCCTAGGTGCTCCCCCATCACAGGCCTAAGTCATAAGTCCTAGGTGCTCCCCCCATCACAGGCCTAAGTCATAAGTCCTAGGTGCTCCCCCCATCACAGGCCTAAGTCATAAGTCCTAGGTGCTCCCCCCATCACAGGCCTAAGTCATAAGTCCTAGGTGCTCCCCCCATCACAGGCCTAAGTCATAAGTCCTAGGTGCTCCCCCATCACAGGCCTAAGTCATAAGTCCTAGGTGCTCCCCCCGTCACAGGCCTAAGTCATAAGTCCTAGGTGCTCCCCCCATCGCAGGCCTAAGTCGTATAGTCATAAACTCTACTCACTCTGTTAAATGTGGGCACTAGGCCCATTGTCGTAGGCACGACACTCACATTTTTGTAGAGCTGTGCACTCTCGTAGTCCCAGGCCGTAGACGTTCTCATATTCCCAGGCCCCAGGGGCGGATTAAGATTGCATGGAGCCCCTGGCTGTAATCCCACCCGGGGCCCGGTCCAGTCACCTTTATTATACAATGTAATAAGTTTTGGACTTTTAAATCATTGGGGGCCCCTGGCTTTAGCCATATCATCAACCCCTTAACCCGCCATAGCCAGGCCCTAGACGTTCTCATAGTCCTAGGGCCTAGATGTTCTCATAGTCCTAGGCCCTAGATGTTCTCAAAGACGTTCTCCGTAGACGTTCTCATAGTCGTTCGCCATATGCATTATCAAAAGCCCAAATGCAATATTTTTATTCGTCGCTTTGCCGTACGTTTTAGTGTAACACTTTATTAATGTTTTTACTCCATTATTTCCGACTTTCGTCAAGTCCTTGAAATTTCTTAGGCCATAAGCCTAAAGTGCATAATGAATAATTCGGCATTGCTCTTAAGAAATTTTGAATGATTAATTTTTTCAAAAAAAAGTATTTTTAACTGTTCGAAAACATTGACTCTTTGCTTTGTTAAAACCTTCAGAGATATCCATTTCAAGAGTATTGTTCCAAAGAACATTTCTAAGGACCATTCCCATTAAGGCAAACATTTATTTCCTGCAAACGATTTTGTCTTCTCTGTTCAAAATTAGTCTAACTTTTGGAAATATTACTTTTCTAAATGTACGGGTCTGTGTGTTATTGTGTGTGTGTGTGTGTGTGTGTGTGCGTTTGTGTGTGTGTGTGTGCGAGATTTAGTAATAATAATTTCTGATAAACATGAATATTACATTTCACATGATTTGAAAGTTTTTATTTTTGTTTTTTTAATTTTTGGTAAATCATTGAGTCGTGGGCGCAAAAATGAATTTTAACGATTTTGAAATGGAGAATCTCACATCGAATAAACATGTAACAAATCACCGTTTCACAACATTAAGAACAACAAATAACACACAAGTGAAAGCGGGAACAAACCACCCCCATCTACCAAGATCTCCCATTATAAGAATGTAACGTGTATAATGTGTGGAAAGTAATACAACTGAACTCGTCAAGTATTGCAAACGCATTCGTTATCATTTGTGATGAAGTGGGCTTCTGATCAGGGAAACATCCGAAGATGAAAAGGATGAATTTCTGCTCTCTGGCCATTACTTGAATCACGAGAGAGAGAGAGAGAGAGAGAGAGAGAGAGAGAGAGAGAGAGAGAGAGAGAAAGAGAGAGAGGTCATTAGCTCTTTGAGCAGGCCTGCTATAGCAACACGGTCCAACAAACGATACATGCACTAGTGTCATTTAAAGAGACATAACTCCATCAATTGAATGACTTATAGACACATGACTCCTTTATTAGATTGACTTATAGACATACAATTCCATCAAATCATTGACTTATAGACACGACTCCATCATTAGATTGACTAATAGACATACGACTCCATCAATAGATTGACTTATAGACATAGGACTCCATCAATAGATTGACATATAGACACATGACTCCATTCAGAAATAAATAAATAAATATAAATATGTATAAAGAAACTTTCAATGAAACTAATTATTAAAGTCACCAAAATCAGAATAACTCACGTCCCTTACCGAGACTACACAAAGTTTTAATGTTAAATTTAGTAGAGGAAAGTTAAATTAAATTACACTTTATTACTTTAAAAAAATATTCTACGACAGTTTCCTATAGAGCAGGGCTCGCCTAGCCGCCTAACTACGCCTGTGAATCTCTACAGATCCATCAAAGGATTTCGTAGAAACTGTTTCCCTTTGAGGCTCAACTGGGAAAAAAAGGAGTTTCTCGTTTTCATTGTTTCAATACATGTGTTGTTACAATCGCCGCAGATGACAACCTCGATTGGCCCAAACATATTATTAGTGACTTGAATAGAGATTTTGTTAAAAGAGAGAGAGAGATGTTCAGACAGTTACGTTATTGAGAGTAACGCTTTTCTGTTACAGATATATCGATGATGTGTCCGTTGAACGAAACTCGAAGCTCATTGATTTTCATGCCAATTACTTGTTAAAAGAGGAGCACCGTGAAGGAAAGCGTGTTGAATTTCCCGCTGTTTTTCTGAGGTTTAGTTTTAATTTCATTTTAAGGATGCTTGAGATTAATTTGGCTAACATCTGGTAAACCTGCTCCATCTGCTGGGAACTGCCATACAGCATTGACTGAGCGTAGGACTTGGTCGCCATCTCAGCCTCCTTGGCTATCTCCAGCTCAGGCACGAAGTCAACAGGCCGTGAGCTAAAAATTTTCAGCAAAGAAATTGACAGATGGTCATTTGGAAGTAATTCTCTTGATTCAGTGTAGCCATTCCAAAACAATTATTGATAATATCTGGAAAAGCAAAATCCCTATACTCAAATCTCGTTAAGGTTTTTTTTTGTTTTTTTTTGTGGTTGGTTTTGTTTTATTGTTTTTCCCTTTTTTCTTAGATTTTGTGATTCGGAAATAGGCGCACTAGGTCTGATGTAACTTTCATTGACTATGGCCGAGCTCTTTGATACATGTTTTAGTAAAAAAGAAATCTGTTTTTATATCTTTTGTTAAAGTTTGCGCTCATTTCAACCCTGAATAACTTGAAATGCTAAATTTGGTTCTTCGTCTCCTACCCAAAGATTTTGTTCGGGCTTGCAAATATTGTAAAGGTTTATCATGCGACCCACGCTCGTCACTTTGTTAAACAGTGCGCCCTACAAAATGCTTAACAATGATGTCTTCTAAAAAGAACTGTGGCTGATGTTGGTTTTAACTTGCTCTTATAGGAGGCTACACACATTTAGAGTATTAAAGACTTAACGGCACTTGATTTGTTTTATGTCATATTAAAGCCATATATCATGAATTAGAAACGCAGTGGAGAAGCTAGAATTAGTGCCGCCTCGGATGAGGGGAGAATTATGTCGCCTCATTAACCTAATGTAACACTCATCAGTTAGTCCACAATGACAATCCTAGATGATGGTATACATAAATTTGCAGCACTCCGCGTCCCATATCTTTTGTGAGTTTAAAAAATGGTTTGAATTTTAAAAAATCAATTTATAAGATATATAAACACAAGTGAAAAAATACGTTTAAATTAAGACTAAAACAGCATATAATCTTTGTGTTTTATACAACAGGGGTTCTTCCATTAATTTCCCCACATCCCAAAACCTTTGGGGTGAATATATAAGAAACAAGAAATACTATCGAATTAAACGAGTTATTTTACGTCCATTTCTAAGCTGGACGTTATCAAGCATCCGACGAACCTTCCAACAGACTCACTGTCACGGAGCACACTCCAGTTTTGACAGCTGATGTAACAGTGATTGTATCTGTAGACAACATGACACCAACAGTCACGCGATCACATTGAGATTTAAAGAGCTGCCTACGATCATCGCCTATGAGTTGTTCAACTTGTTATGTTAAGTTAGCTTCATATACTATATGTTAAAACCATTACGATATGCAGATCAATCCAACAAAGCAGGACGATCCCTGATTGCTGACTTTGTACATTCGTAACGTACTGATGACTATTTGTAGCCAAAAGTCAATGCGCGAGCCCCAGGGAACGGTGCGTCAACGAGGCTCACTACTCTTCACGCGCTTGTATTAACAGGAACCATCGTACCACCCCCTTCCCATTTCCCTCAAACGTTGATTGAAATAACTGGTTTAACAGAAGGTTGGCGAGTACGTTTGTGTTAACCTCGGGCACTCGAATGATTTCAGTTCGTGGTTTATTAATAACACCCGTTGACATCATGCTGTGAGGCCTTTGGCCGTAGCAGGACGATTTTCACTAATGAAAATGATTTGAAAAAAAAAGTTAAATTGTAAAAAAAAATAATCTCAAAATTTACGACTTATTACACAATTTATTAATCCCCAAAAGATTTCTCTATATTTGGACTCCGCTTTTTGCGTGTTTTTTTTAAACTTACGAATACCAGGGATTCTCTGGGGGTAGGAGAACGAACGATAAAACTTGTTTTATCCGTTGCCATTGCTCATCGTTTCTAGCAATAAATTTAGTAGCAGTTTTTTTTTAAAATGACAGTTTTTTTCTGTTCCATTTTATTTTTAAACAGTACATTAGAAGACTTTAGAAGTTTCTGTACACTTTCAGATATCTGAAAAATACTTATGTTTTGTGCTATTAGTGTTGTTTTATTAGGCGCTTGGTTAAGGCAGTTTCTTATTGACAAGTATATACCAGCAACTGGTTCATAAAATGTTAGTGAAACGATGCTTCAAAATATCTAATAGTAACTTATGTATTTAAAACTTCAGAGATGGAACCCATTAAAAATTTAATATTACAATCTACTAGTTTTGGTATTGGTCGTTAAAACAATCTTTACCAACCAATAGCGATGACATAAATGATTTGAAAGTTATTTTTAATAACTTTCTAAAATGGCTTGATGCCTGGCTTGCCTGGCAAGTTGTAAGTCCAAAAGTTTAAAGCTGAACAAGGGAGATAAATTCCCTCACAACCGATGCATTTCAGAAGTAAAGGTTTATATAGTTTGTGGTATGTTGCACGCTATTATAAACTGTTTCTTACTCAGTGCACACATATTGAGTTGAGCCAAAGGTATCCAGTCAATTTGTTTCCATTCAAAGCCAAGACGTTTGTTCGCCCACTGTCCTATGTTTATAAATTTGAGCTCAGTAATAACTTTTAAAAGCCAGTATATTTTATATAATGATTCTATAACATTAATATAACATTTATATAGTTATAGCGACGTGCAAATCTACCTACGTGCTAATGCAGTGGTTTCCAAACTTATTTGATCCACGGACCCCTTTTATAGTCATAACTTCCCCACGAACCCCCAAGTGAAAATAATACATAAATGCATAGTAAAAAAAAATAACAAATCCAACAAGCAACATTTTATTGAAATTATAACTTTTGTTTAAAATAAAATTCAAAAAAAATTAATCAGTTGGATGAACGTGATGTGATTTTTTGAGTGTATTTATGAACGAGTCAATGTTTGTGTATTTATGAACGAGTCAATGTTTGTGTATTTATGAAGGAGTCAATGTTTGTGTATTTATGAAGGAGTCAATGTTTGTGTTTTTATGAACGAGTCAATGTTTGTGTATTTATGAACGAGTCAATGTTTGTGTATTTATGAAGGAGTCAATGTTTGTGTTTTTATGAACGAGTCAATGTTTGTGTATTTATGAACGAGTCAATGTTTGTGTATTTATGAACGAGTCAATGTTTGTGTATTTATGAACGAGTCAATGTTTGTGTATTTATGAACGAGTCAATGTTTGTGTATTTATGAACGAGTCAATGTTTTTGAGTAACAACCGCAAATCCCCACGAGCACCAATTTCGAGTGGGTTTGTGTTTTTTTTAATGATGAGGTTTATAGGGCACTGGATCTTTGATCTAACAAATAGGAAGACGGGAAAGCAGTCAACAACTTCTGTACAATAACCCATAATGCAAGATATAAAATTGGGATCTGATTTTGTAACCAGAATTTATGGTATCCTAGTTCAAACATTCTTTTTATGTTCCTCATTTCAATAAGCTGCTCCTGTTTAAGTATGGATTCATCTGTGATTGGGATCTGAGTTTGTCCACGCGCAAAAGGGTTCAACTGCCAGTTGGAAATATCCAAGTGAAGAATGGCTTAAAATTTTTGGTTCAGGTCTGCGGGAAGAGCAGTTAAGTTTTGAAAGTAATCCAGCAAATCTTTATCTATATTTTGCTATTTTGAAAGCTTCTGAAACTGAGACAATTCTCCTGTTCTTAAGTTTTGTACGTACAGAATGGGTTTGCAACAAACGCAGATATTACGCTTTTAGTTTTGATTAAATTTAAATGGTTTCCTTGTAGCTTCAAATTAGTTTGGTTAAAGTTGGTAAATAAATCATTCATAAAGGATATGTCATTTTTTGAGTTAATTGTGTTGTGTCTTTGCTTTCAAAAAAATTCCAACACTGAATCAAAGAGAGCATAAAATCGATTTAAATATGTACTTGTTGATAACCAACGTATTGCTTTAACTTCAAAAATATTTTTAATTAGCAAATAAAGTTTCACCTTTCGTATCTGTTTCTTAACAATTAGCCATACTTTAAATATTCAGCAACACTGTATAATCGGCATTGTTTCTTCGGCTCGCTCAGTGCTGGGTCTACCTATTTGCCAAACAAGCTATAGATTAGGGCCCCCGCCTTCTTGGGGGCCAACGGAATTTTGTAAAAATATTATACAATGTCATTGA
This sequence comes from Ampullaceana balthica, assembly GCA_944989445.1. Taxonomy (NCBI): domain Eukaryota; kingdom Metazoa; phylum Mollusca; class Gastropoda; family Lymnaeidae; genus Ampullaceana; species Ampullaceana balthica. Next base: position 11,328 of record CALYLW010001293.1, on the reverse strand, counting down.
ATATCTGGACTTCAAAAGGGCCCTAATATCTCAAATAGCTTAAGGCCCCATCAAGTCTAAACTTGACCCTGGGCTCACTCATTCCCTTATGTGTTGTAACAAACCACTGTTAATAATTATTAACGTTTTCGATAGAATCCTAGAGTAAAGAACTATTGAACAAAAAATTTGATGATAGGATACAATTTAGATAAATATAACTTCCCGACAAATCTAAAAATATCCAATCTTGCAACCCTCGTAGATTCAAGTTAAAAACTTGTATTTTTCTGACCTACTTTTGGAATTCCGCATTTCTTACTCATCAAGCATGATCTGTCAACAAACCAAGTATTTTGATTGGTTATAGTTGTGGAAATTAACTCAGTTCTACTACCTTTTCTAGGTAAAACAACATTGTACTCCATGACTGATAGCACCAAAGATAGTATTTAAATAAGTTGAAAAGATAGTATCTAATTTATTGTTTTTTATTTAAATTTCCATAATAATAAAAATTGATCACAGTTTTATTACATTATATTGAACCTTGCGCGGACCCCCTGACGCTGTTCAGGGACCCCCAAATCAATTTTAATTTTCTACGGACCCCCCTGAATGGTACCGGGGACCCCTTGGGGTCCGTACGGACCACTTTGGGAACCACTGCATTAATGTATCACACTTGGACACCGTCTTGGAGGACCACTGTTTTGTTGGCTGGCGCACAACTCCTTTAGTTTGTTCCTCTTGTGCTCTCATCTCATGGCCTGTCCTTTTCTGAATTTTAAACCAAACATGATCTGGAATGGGTTTCTGAACTGAGATATTCTAGAATAAAACACTGTTGCATACTTTATTGTATTAATATGTCGGTGTATATAAATAATGAAACCAATCCCTGTGTTTAAACACAAGTGACAAGCAATACAACTAAACGCTGTGCATAAGAGTTAACATAAATCTTTATTTGTTTGCCAAACTTTTCATCAATAAAAAAACAAAAACATGTAGAATTTAAAAATGAAGCAATATCAAGTAAGTGTGCATTTCTCATATTTTGCACCCTCTTAGATAATGTCATACGCATGTGATCCTCAAACAGCACTAGAAACAATATTACAATAATAACTTGTAACTGTGAATCAATGCTTTGTTTTTGTGTTTTTGTGTGATATTTTTGCATTGCCATAAAAAATATGATATGGTTTGCATTTAACTTTGGGAGTGAGCTAATTTATTTATTTTTAATTTTAGAGAATATATTCCACCCACACTCCCCCGCGAATAATTTATTTTAAAATGAATCTGACAGTCTCAGTTTTGGGGAGGAATCATTGTTTAACACCGCCACCGTCCGCCTCCATTACCCAACACCGAACCTTTCACACGCATTCGAAAATCATTAAGTGACTACTGGCTATTATTTATCTCCATTTAGGTCGGCATTAAGGGGTTAATACAGGACGTTGAGTCGTAATATTCTCATTAAAGATGATTTACTTTCCCGTAACGTTGGCAGATTGGGTGCTAAATTAATCCGGGAGCCCGAGAAATGTAAATACAATATAACGCAGCGTGGAGTGTTTTCCATCTATTTTTAACCTGGATCTATTTATGGATGGGGAATTTTTAAATTTCTTAACTTTATTCTCGACATTATATTATGATTTTTTTTATTGCTATTTTATATACCTTTTAAGCTAATAGCAATTTGAAAGTGTGATTTATTGTTTGTTCTAGAAAACTAAATAAATACTTCGACCGCCTCTCCCATGGCTCAACACCACTTTGTGGGGGGGAGGGGGTGCGCGTGTAGAAGATGTGCCGGTGGGAGTTGGTGGAGGGCCAAGGTGAAAGGGAGGATGACGGGTACGGGGAGAAGAGATGCGGGGGATGGGGGCATTAATTTAGTTTCACTTTAACAACAAAGAGTTGGATGCAATGGGTGAGTGTAGGAAGCAATGAATAAGCGTATGACGCAATAATCTGCCGCATGGAAGAATTACCTGCAATGTATAAGATTCGAAAACAAAATATTTGGCTGTTGGACTTCAACTCCAACATTCGATTTATGAAACATTCCAATCCCTACTAGTGGTCAAAAAACCTTCATTAGCCACAGAGTTCATGAAAGATTTAATTATTAATTGGGTATTTTAAAAATCAAGCAAGCTTCTATTATTCCTTTCCATAAATTTCATCGTTTTTAATAAGCGTTGTTAGACTTATAAGCATCTAACTTTTTTATAATGGTATGAACTTGTTTAGCAGAAGTCTGGGTACAACAACGCTCTGTATTCGGGGGAAAAATAACAAGGGTTTTTTTTATTATTATTTTTTTTAAAAACATTTTTATTACGACAATTCAGCAAAGAAATCTTGAAATTCATAACTAACAAATATAATAACATAGAATTCAAAGCAATTACACAATGATGTTAAGAACTTTTCTCATTCATTTGACCTACATTCACTTTGGTATGACAAGCCAATCAGTTTATTATTATTACTTATTCAACTCAAACAACATTAAAAAAGACATTAAACAAAGACAACTGTGCAACTAAGCTTTTAATAACCGGATTCGTTATTGTTTTTTTGTATTCGCTCCTAGTTACGTGTCGACTGTGCTAAAACTCAGAATACACCAATGTAGGCTACAACTCAGAATACACCAATGTAGGCTACAACTCAGAATACACCAATGTAGGCTACAACTCAGAATACACCAATGTAGGCTACAACTCAGAATACACCAATGTAGGCTACAACTCAGAATACACCAATGTAGGCTACAACTCAGAATACACCAATGTAGGCTACAACTCAGAATACACCAATGTAGGCTACAACTCAGAATACACCAATGTAGGCTACAACTCAGAATACACCAATGTAGGCTACAACTCAGAATACACCAATGTAGGCTACAACTCAGTACTTGGCTTAAATGTACAATGTATCAAATCTTTTAATTATTCACTCAGATTTTCAATTACTAATTCCGTTTTCAACGCCCCATCAGCGTCCTACCTTTGATTAAAACGTTACACCACTAACAGTTGTAGCTAAAACGACTTCTAATCATCCCTCGGTACTAATCACTGATGTATTCAATTTGGTCCGTGTTATAGTTATTGGGACACAAAGTAACGGACGTGAGCAGTTAGAATTTTTTTTTACTAGCGCTAAAATAAGGACTAACATCATTGCTTGCTATGTACTCTGTGCTATTTTATGTTTACAACCAATCCTCGAAGTAAACAAGAATCATGATGATTTGTGGCTGTAATTGATTTGTTATTGGAGCCAATAAGTTTAAATAAATATACATATATATCTATATTTATTAATATCTTATATCCGGGCTTTTGAATTTCAGGAAAAAAACTTGTTTAAAAAGCGCCTTATGGAAGAAATATTCCTGAAGCCTAGCAAAAAAGGATTTGCGGTTGGGGGTTGGTGATGGTGTTTTGGGGGGTGGGGGTTGGGGATGGGGGTTGGTGATGGGGGTTGATAATAGGGGTTGGGGATGGGGGTTGGTGATGGGGGTTGGGGATGGGGGATGGTGATGGGGGCTGGTGATGGGGGTTGGTGATGGGGGTTGGTGATGGGGGTTGGTGATGGGGGTTGGTGATGGGGGTTGGTGATGGGGGTTGGTGATGGGGGTTGGTGATGGGGGTTGGTGATGGTGGTTGGTGATGGGGGTTGGTGATGGGGGATGGTCATGGGGGTTGGGGATGGGGGATGGTGATGGGGTTGGTGATGGGGGTTGGTGATGGTGGTTGGTGATGGGGTTTGGTGATGGGGGTTGGTGATGGGGGTTGGTGATGGGGGTTGGTGATGGGGGTTGGTGATGGGGGTTGGTGATGGGGGCTGGTGATGGGGGTTGGGGATGGGGGTTGGCGATGGGGGTTGGGGATGGGGGTTGGTGATGGGGGATGGTGATGGGGGTTGGTGATGGGGGTTGGTGATGGGGGTTGGTGATGGGGGATGGTGATGGGGGTTGGGGATCGGGGTTGGTGATGGGGGTTGGTGATGGGGGATGGTGATGGGGGTTGGTGATGGGGGATGGTGATGGCGGTTGGGGATGGGGGTTGGTGATGGGGGGTTGGTGATGGGGGATGGTGATGAGGGTTGGGAATGGGGGATGTTGATGGGGGGTTGGTGATGGGGGATGGTGATGGGGGTTGGTGATGGTGGTTGGTGATGGGGGTTGGTGATGGGGGTGGGGGGTGGGGGTGGGGGTTGGTAAAGGGGGTTGGTGATGGGGGTTGGGGGGTGGGTGTTGGTGATGGGGGTTGGGGTGGGGGTTGGGGGTGGGGGTTGGTGATGGGGGTTGGCGATGGGGTTGGTGATGGGGGATGGTGATGGGGGTTGGTGATGGGGGTTGGGGGTGGGGGTTGGTGATGGGGGGTTGGGGGTTGGTGATGGGGGTTGGGGGGTGGGGGGTTGGGGGTGGGGGTTGGTGATGGGGGTTGGGGGGGCGGGGGTTGGTTGGTGATGGGGGTTGGTGATGGGGGTTGGTGATGGGGGATGGTGATGGGGGTTGGTGATGGGGGTTGGGGATGGGGGTTGGGGATGGGGGTTGGTGATGGGGGGTTGGGGATGGGGGTTGGTGATGGGGGTTGGTGAAGGGGGTTGGTGATGGGGGTTGGGGATGGAGGATGGTGATGGGGGTTGGTGATGGGGGTTGGTGATGGGGGTTGGTGATGGGGGTTGGGGATGGCGGTTGGTGATGGGGGTTGGTGATGGGGGGTTGGTGATGGGGGTTGGGGGTGGGGGATGGGGTTGGTGATGGGGGTTGGGGATGGGGGTTGGTGATGGGGGTTGGTGATGGGGGTTGGTGATGGGGGTTGGTGATGGGGGTTGGTGATGGGGTTGGTGATGGGGGTTGGGGATGGGGGTTGGTGATTGGGGTTAGGGATAGGGGTTGGTGATGGGGGTTGGGGTGGGGGATGGGGGGTTGGTGATGGGGGTTGGTGATGGGTGTTGGGGATGGGGGTTGGTGATGGGGGGTTGGTGATGGGGGTTGGTGATGGGGGTTTGGGATGGGGGTTGGTGATGGGGGTTGGTGATTGGGGTTTGGGATAGGGGTTGGTGATGGGGTTGGTTATGGGGGTTGGTGATGGGGGTTGGTGATGGGGGTTGGGAATGGGGGTTGGTGATGGGGGTTGGTGATGGGGGTTGGGGATGGGGGGTTGTTGATGGGGGTTGGTGATGTGGGTTGGTAATGGGGGTTGGTGATGGGGGTTTGGGATGGGGGTTGGTGATGGGGGGTTGGTGATGGGGGTTGGTGATGGGGGTTGGGGAGGGGGGTTGGTGATGGGGGTTGGTAATGGGGGTTGGTGATGGGGGTTGGTGATGGGGGGTTGGGGATGGGGGTTGGGAGAGGCATGTGGAGATAAGCATGTAGCAAACAAGTGTAACACATGATTGTGGCCAATTTTGGAAAATGTTCACCCAACTAATGGGGCAATGCAATTGCAATGAAAAAAATGTAACCAAACAAGGGAGATGATAAACATGTGAAAATACAAACAGGTGATACAAGTTTTTTTAGGTATTGTTAAACGCCGGTGACAAAAACGTGTGCTACTAAACAGGGGGGAAAAATGAACAATCCATATCAAAATTGAAAATAGATATCTCTTAAAAATATCACCCCCTGATCGTATGGTATAGGAGGCTATTTGATGTTTTAAAATAATACATACGTATTCGAGTTTAAATCACCTTCTAAACTCACGTTCCTCTTTTAACTCGGAAATTGACAGTTTCTATTGTGCCACGAATATATTTGTAGGCTAGGAGAAAGCTACAGTTAGCTAAAAAAAAGAAAGCTAAACATCACTTCACGCCCGTGAGCCGTCAATCATTAAAGCAGTCATTTGTTAATCGAATTATTAAGATAGGTATTCCGTTGCTCAAGTAGCCATTGCACATTTGAAACAAATATTAATCCGTTTTTAAGGAAGAAATTAAATTTTATGAAGTGGTTCGACAGGTGTGAAAATAAAAATTGAATGATCAAATTCGTTATTTAATTGTTAAGTAGATGATTAAAGAATTCATCCAATTAATAAAGTAGTCATTCAATTACTAAAATAATTAATCAGATTCAAGTCACTGAGTTGTTTGAGTAGTCATTCAGTTGTTACATTCGACATTCAATTATTAAAGAAAACATGACGTGCTAAAGTAGTCATTCAATATTTAAAGTGGCCTATTTCAGCAAAATTGCAATGCGTTAATACTGAAGCAGGACATGCACAGTAAAGCCAAGGAGAAAAACAGCTTAGGTCAGAGATAAAAATGCTTTAGTTACAGACCGAACGGGATGAAGGTAGGCTATACAAGTGGTAAGGGGGTACCGACCATCCTGTACAAACTGCGTAGGCTAGTGATGACATGTTTTTAGTTACAGACCACACGGGATGAAGGTAGGTAGACAAGTGGTAAGGGGGAGGGAATCGTATCATCCATCCCGGGAGAACTCTCTCTCTAGTATTTAATCCGAACCCTGACCACTTCCGGGTTAAACTGACCTCCCCTCTGACCATTTCCGGGTGACACCGTCTTCTCCAGGCTGTCTGCGGAAGTGGAGCAGGAAATTATTCCCCAGGTCCGCCATTGACCATCCTCCTGATTGCAAAGGTTTCCACCCCCCTCGTCACCGAGACTTTTGTTCCTAGCAGACGTTTAGCTGTTACCCCCCTCCCCTTTCCCTTGAAACTTCCAAAGAAACAATCTATTTGCTAAGAAACAGCCCAACGTCTTATCTTGTCTGCTGTTGCTCGCGCCCTTATCTCAAAACGAAGGCTTGAAAGCCACTACAAGTCCAGACGTTACGAAATTGTTTTTTGTAACGGGCTATCAGTTCTTGGCACTGAGGTTAGGGGTGCAGCAGGCGTATCTCATCAAAACAATAAGAGCTGACTCATTATATCTCTTCTAATCAATTTAAACGAAATAGAATTCCAGCCGTTGTCTAACAAGCAATCAGCTTATTATGAAATATTTCAATCAATAACTCTATTTCTTGTACGCGCCAACGCAAAGTGTCGTCAGAGTATACAAAAATAGAAACCGTTTTTAACGGAATTTGTTTTGTTGAGTTATCAAGAAATATGCAAGCTTGAGAAACCCTATGTCTTCGACTATGAATCCTCACATTCTTATTTAAAACAAGGTTCGTTGGTCCGTCTGCAAAATATCAAACTCGAGCGCAAAGTTGCAAACCATCCATTTTTGTGTTAAAGTTTACATCTCACGAACACCGGTATTATATTATTCATATAATTTGCTGCGCGGTAATTCTAAACTGTTGTGCGACGTCAAACAGCTTAAAGGGAACATTGCATTTGAATACCAAGAACTCCTTAGAATTTATATTGAGCAATGTCAGCCTATTAAAACGAACTGCCCGAAAAACAATAATAAAAAACTACTGTTAAAATCCATCTTTAACATCTCCAGCAATCATATGGTGTTCCCTTTCTAATGCTAAATAATATTTGTTTTAAAAACTATAAAAAAATAATGGTTGCCTCTATCTAAAAAGAATGATGACAACATAAATTCAGGATAAATTGAAAGCACAGTTGCATTTAGTCCACACGTTGGCTAAGTTTAATATTTCAAATGTAAAGCGTGCTAACTCTTCTCCTTATTCGCCGCTCAGTAAACCAGTAACACGTATTGGATTCGATATTTAGTTTTTGTTGAGATACATTTTTTTTATGCGATTGCTAATTTAGTAAATGGACATCCTGCCGTAAGCCACATTTGTTACACTAATGAAGCAATTTAAAGGAAACAAACCGGTGTGCAATAAAGAGTTATTGCTGTGCATTGCGTTAAATTTTTCAAATGACTCGGTCGTTTTTTGACCGCTTCCAGGTTAAATTTTAAAATGACAAAGATGGGAACATCCTATTAGAATTTTTAAAACTGAAATGCGTCACCAACGGAATGAGCTGATTACGAAGGATAAACGTGGACATTGACAAGAAACATTGATATTTATTTTAGTTGCGTGAAATTAAAATTAGGAAAACCCATAAAAGAAACATTTCAGCTCTAACAGCGCCTTTTTACTGCTTTGGAAAGCTTATTAAAAACTGATTTGGGGCCGTCCATAAAGTACTTCATGCTTCAGAGGGGGTGAGGGAGTGTAAGAAAGTGTGACAGTTTGTGAAATGGGGGAGGGCGGGGATCCGGCCATGTGTGACGCCACAGTGTTTTATATTAAATTTTACTTATTTTTTTAATTTAAAAAATGTTCGAAAGTATGACGTACTAAAGTACGAAATTTGTGACAGTTTGTGACAGGGGGAGGGAGGAGCTAAAAATGGTCCAAAATAGCTTGACGTACTTATGGACGGCCCTTTTACAAGAGGAGTAATGTTTTATCTAATCAGTTTTTGTTAATTGGGTTTTAGTGCAAATTTAATGTTAAAACATGCATGAAACTTAATTGTGTTTGTGATTAATTATCCGACAGACGATATCATGATAAAGTGAAGATGGTAGACGAGGGGTTGGATGTGGTTAGGCAGAATGGGGAATGTGTGTTATGGTGGTGAGACGTTTTAAAGGGTTATTGTTTGGGTAACATTTCAAGGGATTTGGTTGGTAGGCTTTTTGAGTGAATTATTTCATGAATAAATCTATCCAAAACTATATTAAATGAAAAATGTTCTCAAATTCACATGCTTTTTAGATTACATTAGACCCTTTCGCTAATGTGAATACGGACGTATTAGAAATAAATTCATTAGGATTGCGCTGAGATTAAAAAAAAACAAATAAATGAAAAACCTAAAGAAAGATCATAACAGAACAAATGAAACACCTCGAACTAATGTAGAGTTTAAACAAAATAAAAATTCAGTTCTTTATATAAATAGAAACTTGCTGAGTTTGAATGTAAGCACTGGCCGTGTCTCTGGGTCAGAGCCACTCAGAGCAATAAACCGATCGCTTTAGTCGACATCGAGCTTTGCATGTCAGCATCCTTCTCACAATAATTCAAACTGATATCGAACTTTGTAAAAAAAGTAAATGAACTTAAATCGATACAAAACGTGATTGGCGTGCACAAAAGATTTCAATTTTTGAGAGAAAAGAACATGTTTATGATTCTTGACAGATATTTAGGTGGCTAAAAATCGAAACTGACCATGTAAGATACAAGTATGCTACAATTGAAAAAAAAGTCAGATGACGTCATAACGTTTTATAATCCGTATGAAAGATCGTTAGTTTAACTTGACTGAGATCTTGATCTTGGATCTTTGTGGCTTCAGTCAAAGGCATCATAGCAAGAATATCTTAATTTGTCCTCCCACAATGTTCTTTGATATCCACCAGGTTGGAGTCAAATACTTGTGATAATAATCGATTTGTTAAAAGCAGAGGAGTCTCTAGGGCGGTGCGGGTGGAGCGGACTGCAACGGGGAATAACATCCCAAGGCGTGACACCAAAAAGTAAAATAATGTATGTTCCCGTTATTTGGTACTGTAAGACTCGGATGAGCTCGATGTGGTAAGTCGTGACGGGGTGACTACATGAGCTACCGCACTGGGTGACACCATGAGCTACCGCACTGGGTGACACCATGAGCTACCGCACTGGGTGACACCATGAGCTACCGCACTGGGTGACACCATGAGCTACCGCACTGGGTGACACCATGAGCTACCGCACTGGGTGACACCATGAGCTACCGCACTGGGTGACACCATGAGCTACCGCACTGGGTGACACCATGAGCTACCGCACTGGGTGACACCAAGAGCTACCGCACTGGGTGACACCATGAGCTACCGCACTGGGTGACACCATGAGCTACCGCACTGGGTGACACCATAAGCTACCGCACTGGGTGACACCAACCCCAGTGACGTCTCTGGTTAACAGCCCGTTAAACACACTTGACGGATAATAAAACAATTACTCTTTCATACAAAAACTTTTTATCATATATCCGAACTATCATATCCACACATCACTTATCACATATCACAATAATAATCATATATTATACTTAACATGCAAACACACACACACACACACCAAGAATGTACACACAACTGGTCTCAAATTCACAAATCGCTTATGATATATACACACACCCAATTGTATGTCTAACATATGGACCTCAACATGCCACAGACGCCATTCATCGCACCAGGCACGCTACTCACAGGTCAATAACTGATATTAGTGACGTGGTTAAAGTTGGTTTGGTTCAGAGTTCGTCACGCACTTCTCTAAAAATAGAACGACTGAATGAGGCTTTAAAGTCATTGTTGTGGTTCAACAATTTTTATGTCTTAAAGTCCAGAATTTTAAAAACACGATCAGGCGTGTGTTCGCCAATTAAATCATTCATAAATTTTTGTTTGGTTACCAACTCGTTGTATTAACTAAACTAATAGAAATGATAATAAATTTAAAATGGCCATTTAATTGATATTCAAGGCTTATACAATTACATTATCTTACCCCCCCCCGCATTTTGATCTAAACGTGTTTAAAAAAAACACCAAAAGCATAAGTTGTAAATACTAACATGAATGAACAGAAAAATTAGTTAAAACGCCTTTTAAAGAGAAATAATATATTTTCATTTTTTTTGTTGTTGTTTGGTAAGATGCTGTGACTTTTAAGTAACTGATTATGAGTCTAGTTTCTTCCTCTCATTTGGCGAAACTTTATCTCCACTAAACCAATTTCGATGTTTAAAATTCTCTTATAATTGAAGGGTTCAGTGACGCTAAAGCCCGACCCCATGGGTTGAATGTCCCCGGTTACTTCTCTCCGTGGACAGACGGGTCCTTAAGGTTATTCTTTTATTAGGTAAAAAGCCTTGCTAATCAACATTAATAAAGGATAGAGGAAACTGTGGAGATGGTGTGATACTAGTGTAGTGCTGGGAATCTATCTATGTTATTAAAATAAATAAAGTTTCTTGCTGGTAATGTATGTATGGTATGAATGTAACCCAAGTGTCATGCTAGGAATCTCTCTCTCTCTCTCTCTCTCTCTCTGTCTCTCTCACTCTCTCTCTGTATATATATATATAATATATATATATATATATATATATATATATATATATATATATATATACTGCTATGAATGTAAATCAAATGTAATGCTTAGAATCTATATACCTCGTATGTACATCAAGTGATATGCTGGGAATCTATATATGCTATGAATGTAAATATAGTGTCCTGCTAGGAATTTAATCTATAAATATAAGCTTTGGTTTTAAGACTAGTGTCGCAATGAATTAATGGGATTCTATACGCTACGCTTGTAAGGTCATTATG